>NDGM011251079.1:0-24825 GCA_002564305.1 Octomys mimax
GGATTGAACTCAGGCCCTTGCACTTGCCAGGCAAGTGCTTATTTTACTGAGCTATCTCCCTGGGTCCTTAATTTATTTTAAAAAGAGTATAATAATCACAGGTCTATGTAGTATTTATCTTGTCCAATGTTGATGATACTGTCAGACATATTTTCACAGTAGGTAGCTGGACAAACATTGTTTTTGTATTTTTGTGATTATTAGGTTGATTGTCTTATACTTAGTAACCCTTTATTTTTCATATATTTACGATGCCTACATCTGCTTTCCCATAATAACTTAAATTATTTTATACCATTTGTAGAAGTACTTTAGATAGAGTGAAAATTAATGCTTTGTTAATGACACATTTGTAAATATCTTCTCTTGGTACATTAGATTACTTTCACATAATTTAGTGACAATTTTTTTAAAGATTATCTCCATCATTTCTTTGTATTGTTTTCATAGTCTTAATTGTATGAATTTCTGCTCTAATCTTCATAATTTTCTTCCCTCTTTGGTCTTGACTTTCTCTTCTTTTTAGAAGCCTAAGGTACAGCTTTAGTTTTTTTTTTTTTGTGTGTGTATTTGTTCTGTTTTCCTGATGTGAGAATGCACCACTGTAAATTTTTGTCTGAGGACTACTTTAATTGCATCCCACACATTCTAGTAAGTTGTATTTGCATTTTCACTTAATTGTGGGTATTGTTGAATTTCTTAGATTTCATCTGAGAGCCATTGATTAGCAGGCTATTATTTAATTTTCATGTGTTTATGGAATTTCTTAAAATTTTTTTTCAATAATTTCCAATTTCATTTCACTGTGATGAGATAATATGCAAAAGATACTTTCAATTCCTTTGCATTTACTTATACATGTTCTGTTGACTAGTATATTGTCTATTTAAGGGAATGTTCTGCGTGCACCTGAGAAGAATGTGTTCTCTGATGTTGTTGGGTGGGACACCCTAGAAAGTCTACTAAGTCAATTTTTTCACAAGTTAATTTTTTTATTTCTTTGATGATATTTTGTCTAGTTGATCTAACACTTTGTGACAATTGTTTTTAAGATCTCCAATTACAACTATCTTATTGCTTATTTGATATTTTGTGTCTATTAATATTTGTCTTACATAGTGTAGTGCTCCCTTATTTCAGGAAAATATATTTATGATTGTTATCTCTTCCTCTTGAAGTTTTACCCTTACAAGTATGTAGCAACCTTCTCTATCTTTTTTTTAAATCATTCTTGGTTTAAATTAAAGTTCATGTTGTCTGCAAACAGAATAGCTACCCTGGGTTTTTCTGGGTTCTTGTTGCATTGAGTATTGTTTTCTATCCATTGACTTTCAGTCTATGAATTTCTGTTTGAATTAAATATGTTTCTTGTATACAGCATATTGTGAGATTTAGTTTATTGATCCACTCTACTATTTTGCGTCTTTTCATTGGTGAATTGAGAACACTAATATTGATAGTTACAACTGATATGTATTGTCTTATCATTGTCATTTTATTTTCCCGCTGTTGGTTCCCTACTTTTTTTTCTTTCTTTAATTTCTTGGCCTGCTTATTGTTATTGGAATTCTGGTCATTTCTGTCTTTCTAGAATATCTTCAGTAGTCTTTGTAGGTTTGGATTGGAGGTCATGAATTTCTTCAGTTGTTCTTTGACAGGAAAGTATCCTTTTTGTCCATCACTTTTGAAAGATAGTTTTGCATGATATATCAATCTAAGATGGCACGTAGTTTCAGAACTTGAAATACCTTACTTCAATTTCTTCTTGACTTGATGGTTTGTGTTAAGAAGTCTCAAATTATCCTGATGGTCTTTCCTTTATAAGTGATCTGTCTCTTTTCTCTAAAATCTTTTCAGATACTCTTCTGGTTCTAAATTTCTGGGATCTTGATTAGTATATGTCTGCATGTAAATTTATTTTGGTTATGACTAATTGGAGTTCTATATGCCTAACTTAAATGTATGTTAGATTCCTTTCCCATGCTTGGGAAATTTTCCACTATTACCTTTGCAAATAGCCTTTTTGTGTCGTTTGTGTTGACTCCTGCCTTTTTATTGACACCTATTATCCTTACATTGTTTTTCTTTGCATTTTCTTGCAGTTATTGAATGGCTATTTCCTTGTTCCTTGTTATTTTTAAGAGATCTTGACTTTGATGATTGCTAGCTCCAATGCTTTTTTCAATGTCTGAAAATCTATGTTCAGCTTCATTCTAGCAAGTTTTCTACCTTTAATGGAATTTTTAATCCCTTGGATATCTCTTTGAATATGTTTCATACATTCTAATTCTTTCCTATATTTTTCACTCAAAGTGCCCATCATTTTCCTATGCACCTCTATTTTTTAAAAAGTCTATATCTTCAGATTTGTAGAGCAATTGTTTCATTGTGGTTGCCATTTCTTTTTTTTTAACCTGAGAAATTATTTCTGAACTGCTTTACTCCATCACACTTTGTACTTGTTTCTTCACTTACTATCATTTCAGAAATTCTAGGTGTGTGACTTCCAATTTCTTCTATGTTGTTCATATTTCCTAGATTTGTTCTGTGTGCTATTGAGGTCTGAGATTTCCTTTTGCATCTTTTTCTTGACCTTTTCTTTCTCAAAAACAAAATTTATTTTGTTTTCTGTGATGATCTTTGTGAATTTTGATAATTGGTATCTGTGTCAAAAGTGCCAAGTCCTATTTATGAAAAGCCTGTTTTTCAGGGCTATCATCTTTGTATAGAAAATTCTTGGTTTGTGTCTGTCTCAAGATCCTATTTTTCCAATTAATGGAGTGTGAAATTTTGATTTCTATTTTCCTATTACCAGTCATTTGTGTTGGGACTGGTGAGGTTAGTACCATAGAGATTTCCAATATTTGCTTTTAAATTTTTTAATTAATTAATTAATTAATTTTGTATAAAGTCTTGCTATGCAGCTTGGGCTTAGTAGTGATCCTCCTGTCTCAGCTTCCCCAGTGTTAGGATTACAAGCTTGTACCACCACTCCTAGTTTCAGTTGCCAGCACAGTGTGCTGAGGGTTCTGGGTCTGGCATTATATACAGTACTAGGGATCAAACTGGGGTCCCTGTACTTGCCAGGTAGGTACTTAGACCTTTGAGCTATCTCTCTAGACCCTTCTGAGTATTATTACATAAGGAGGAACAAATGATCACAACAGATGTGAAATCTTAGTCACAGTAGTGCAGTTAGCTATAATGATAGCAGTAAGCACAATTTATATATTGCCAAATTGGTATATATTACTTTTGTAGTTTAGACCATAGAAGAAAAGTCTATAGTTATATAACAGAATCAATCATAAGTTAGTTATTTGTATGCAAAATTTTCTCCTTATTATTATGGATTTATCCTGGGTTCCTCAGATGATCCAGCTGCCATGTCCTGTGCTGGCAGGTTGTGCCATGGTGTGGGGAAATGTGCCATGCACCTGGGTTCCTGCAGACAGGGGCTCCTTTGGTGGCAGAGAGGTAGTGGGCAGGGTCTATCTCTTCCTTTGGGGCTCACTGAGGCTGTAAGATAGCTCCCTGATCACCACTCGCTTTTCTGCAGTGTGCCCCTTTTCACAATTCGAGCTTCACTTTAGCTGTCTTTTGTGTAGCTGTGTACTGGAGTTCCTGAATTAGTAACAGAATGAGAGAAGTGATCCAATACTTCAGGCAAATTTATTAAGACGGACAGGAGTGACTATATGTTGAATGTGTTTCAGTTGTCCAACTCAGAATATATCATGCTTTTATGTTCTTTCTTAGGTTAAGAGTCAAACTATTCACTTAATGCATTAATGAAGTTTTGGTTTTTTTTTTTACAAAGTAAATTAGAACTATAGTGAAGACAATCATGCCTAAGTTTCTGTAGAATTTTTGTCCACTTTGAAAAAGCAATTGTTACCATTTTTTCAAGGATAGGTTCTAAAACATATATTTGAATGCAGTTGAAAAGGAACTAATCTTTGAATTTTTAAAAGTGGAGCAATTAATAACAATGTTTCCATGAAAATATATTTTATGCTTAGGTACACTATTTTGACATTTACAAATTTGCTTAGACATTTCTTCTCTAAATAAAATTCATAAAAAACCTTAGTGTGCCAGCTTTAAAATTGCCATTAAATACTATTGCACAAGTGTAATTAAAATCTTCTGAATTCCTAGTGTATTTCTCTTTCAATTTATGGAGAAAATACTTTAGACTAAACCCTCAATATTACAAGTTTATAACACCATTTATAATCATAGGGCTTGAGATATCTTGAGTTTTAAAGTCATCTCATCTTTAATATAATGTTTTAAGATGACAAAAATGGAAACGTTTCCAATCAGTGAAATAATATTTCATAGAAATGGTGAATTACTCTTCCCTCCCACAGTGTTAATCAGATTTCATTTATTTTTATAGCATGCCAAGCATTAGCAGTACCCTCTAGACATAGTACCCTTTCTATTTGTCCTTGAATAAGTTATCTGCTGTACTAGGATAACTTTCTTCCTCAAGATAAATGTTTCCTGATAAAGCAATATTATTAAGCTGTATCAATTGCAATGTGAAATAAATGCAGTTGTCAAATCTACTTTGAAGTGGAGAAGTACAGTGACTGATTAAAAACTGCAGTATTTTTCTCTGGTTTTCTTGAGTTCATTTATCTTCTGAACTATCATAGATGATAGAATAGTGGCAACAGCCCCCTGCAAGTAGGAACCAATGACAAAAACACGTTCACAACATTCATGGACTTTAGAGCTCCAAGGTACTAGCAATACTCAGCCCACTAATCTTGGACATTAAACTTCATCAACTAAGAGAGAATGTTTAATTCTAGAGGCAAATGGTTTCTTTTTCAACAAAGTGAGCTGTAATTTTGCAGTTGTTTGCAAATTAAATAGCAGCATAACCCCAGACCTTGCTGAGCAACAATCAGAGGTAACTTTTAATGGCTTAAAGTGAGAAACAACCTTTCTTTTGCCCTTGTAGGGACATGTGAGTTACCCACATGGGCATCTACTATGTCAGACCATCGTGACATCATAGCACATTGCTGACAGCCAGTTCTTTGCCGTGAATTATGCTAAATGCAAAAGCTAGCAAAATTCTCCTTGCAATACAGGGACTGTTGGTGTCAGTTGTATAAATGAAGAAACGTATGTACAGAAAGATAAGGTAGTTTGCTGATAGTCACACAGCTATTAAGCTGAGTTCAATTTTTTAACTATTAAGCTTGTTTCCACTTGTCTGTGTATCTGCCTTCACCAGTCTATGGAATTCTGGCAGAGTGAGAGTTCATCTTACCTGCTTTTATTCTTGGTTTCCTTCATCTGTGTCTCCTTGCATAGTGACCAATACACATAAGATGTACCCTAAGAGTCAGCTGAATGACTGTGCAGATAAACTGTAAGTGACATGGACCTATGCCCCGTTTTCACTTCCATCCAGCTTATCAGAAAGCTCATCCATAAAATAAGTGCAACCACCTGGGCTTGGGATACAGGATTAGGACCTAGAACATGAGCAAATAGTACTCTGGATTAGGGTGTGGCCTGTCATTAAGGACAAACCAAAAAGAGTGGAAATTGCACACCTGGGAGCCTTACTTACTTAAGCACTCTGACTTTACTTCATTAAGAAGGCAACTTCAAAGAAGAAAAGGTGGGACTGAAAAGAACAAAAGCCAAGTTTGTGCATGAATAAGCAAGCTGGGGTACCGATCTAGCAACCATTGCATAATCTGAGTACGTGTCAATAAACTAAAATTCTTATTTATTAGTTGACTGCAGCACAGAATATTGTACATAGGAAAGCAGTGTTACTGGGACTATCCTATTTATAGTATTTTTATCTTAATAATTTGTTAGTATAAATTATTTTATTAATTTGTTAACCTAATTTCTCATCAAATGAACTCCTTATGAGTAGAAGAATATTTCAAGAAAATTAAAACATGAAAATAACATTCTTTCTTGACCGATTCATACTAATCCTTTAGTTTTAAAATTATAATTATAATTTCATAATATAATTGTATTATGCTTTTGTAATTTTTGTCTATTTTTGCTGTATATATATAGAAATAATATTACATAATATGTAAAAGGCTTGAATTTTGAGCATTTATAAATTTTCCTTAGTTTTCATAATTCTTTGTATTATTCAATTTTCCTCCTTTCTTTTGCTTTTTACAACTTTCTATTAGTACATGTTTGCAGTACATAATGATTACATCTACAGTAGGGAATTGGCACATGTAGATAAGACATTTCAATTCCCTTTCCCCCCCTCTATCCTCTTTCATTTTTCAAGCATCAGATTCATTTATGTATTTGTCTTGCAAGACCTGCGAAAGTTAATTATCATATACAGATTTAAAACCAGAATAATGGGCTAAAGAACATATACAACATGAAAGAATATTATACCAGTTCAATATTATTAGATATTAGTAACGTCATAGACATCAGATATTACTCCAATTTACTATTAAACTTGCTCTACAAATAGAGAAATCATTCTAAGACCAAACCACACAAGCAGTTATACACGAAATATATGTACATGCCCCAAGATAGGTTGGTGCAAGAGTTTTACAAACTAACTCCTATCTTATCAACAAGTATTCATATATTAGACATTTCAATGTTCTGGCCCATCCAAATTTCACTAGTGAGTTACCTGAATGTGCTCCACTTTAAAGTATTTCATCATATTGTTTTTTCTTTCTGATCCATGATATTTTATCCCTTTTGAAATGGAAGAGTTACAATAGAACAATTTGAAATTGACTATAGCATTAAAAAAAGCGAAGGAGTGTATCTCTGTTCTGAGATTCTCAATATGTTGCTAACATTGTGTTGTATTTTGTTGTGTGCTCACACTTGGTCTTATCACATAGGTAGATCATCAGATAGGTTGATCTATCACACACTGATAGATCCATGCTAAAAAGATAAAGAAAAATCATCAGTAGACATTTATAATTCTTATAGGGAATATATATATATATATTTTTTTTTCTATACTCTTCCAAAGAAATCTCTAGTATAAATGCTTTTTGCATGATCAATTTATTATTTGTCATATAAATACACCTATACTCTATTCAGGTATAGATCTTTATATCTGCATTTCTATAATACATACCATGATTCTACTATATTTATTGTATATTTTATTGTTTCATGTCATCTTCCTTCATCCTTTTGCTAAATTTATTTCACTTATGTATTCTGGATAGCAAGAAAAAATCTCATCTGACAAAGAAGAAAAATGTCACTTAAGTATTGTTTCAGTTTCTCTTCTCTTGTTGCTGGGACAAATACATAACACTCAAAATTAGGGAAGGAAAGGTTGGTTTAGCTCACAGTCAGTGGATGTTTTAGTCCATATGTCTGGTTCCAAGGCAGAGCAGCACATGGCAGAGAGCAGCCGTACATGGTGGCTGCCAAGAGCAAGAGAGCAAGAGCAAATGGGAGTAGGGTAGCAAGGGCAGCAGAGAGCAAGTCTGTCTCCCTCATGTTGCATTTAGGCTGTCCGCCCCAGGCTGGGTGTAGCACTCACACCCATAATTCCAGCAGCACTAACACCCATGATCTCAGCACTAGATCAGGAATTCATCACAAACTGTAGAAGTCTTCCCTGTAAATGCATAAGGCTTTGTGGGGACAACTAGACACAAACCATAACAAGAATCCTTTTGCAAAACCCACTTGCATAGTGTGTTCTGGAATCAAATATTCACAAGATGCCTGGGACTCTGGGCCACTTCTTAGATATTTCTAGAGCTTTGGATTGCCATTACTAACATAAGTATCTTACCTGTCTCAGGCACATCCTGGACATCTATGCCTGCATATTTGGTCACTTAGAGAACAGATTCTTTTCCAGATTAGAACTTCACAATCTTATGGGCTGCGACATAGATGCACAGGAACTCTGTCCCTTTTCACAGGCCACAAGGACCTAGCAGGTCACATCTGTGGATCTGGACTTTAACATCCTAACTTTAATGAGAGCACCATCAGTCTGTTTGAATGACTGGGAGGCTCCAGAGTGATTAGGAAAGAGGCTATGGTGTCAATTAAGGCAGAAATTGCACTATTATGGAAGTTGATGCTAGGTTTGACATATAATTTTTTTTTCAGTACTGGAGATTAAACTCAGTACCCTGTGCTTGCCAAGCAAGTGCTTATTCTACTGAGCTATCTCCCCCCTTGACATAGAAATTGAGCACAGAAGAAACTGCAGCAAAATCCTTATGTAGCTGCTTCAGTGAAGGGTGGACCTCAGAACTCCATTCTACTTTCTTGCCTTTTTTTCTTCCACTTTTTCTTCTGCTTATCATTTTTCACACTGTCTTTAACAAGAAATCTGTTTATATCTTAATTCTGTCCCCACTGTGTGTGATTATTTTATCCCTTATGAGTTCTGTAGGTATGTATTATCCAGTGGAGACCTTCCTGTTTTAAAATACTGTGAATAGTGGTTTGGCCATTTCTGATGAGCACAGTATCTTGGCTATGGAGATATGGTTCAATTCGGTATAGTGTTTTCAAAGCTAAGGAATGAGTGGCAACAGCTGCAGATGAAGTCCTCTGATCTTAACAGAAAGTACATTCATGTTTGAAACCTTTGGGTAGGTACTAAGTTACTCTAGTATTCTCAGGCTTCCCAAAACTGTGTCTAATTTGACACAGCTTAATGCTTGCTTTCTGTCTTCATCTCATGTTTGTGGGTTCTTTCTTCTGTGTACATTTATGCAATGAACTATTCAGAGAGGTGGGACTTCTACTGTTGCTTTCTAGGCTCTGTACTTATCATTCAATAGTTTTCATAACATGTATTCAAGTGCTTTATGATTTCATTCATTCCACCAAATGACAAGATTTTAACTTAGTGTTTTTACTATATCTAGCTTGTGGGAAATGTCCAGTGATTATTTAATAATTATCTCTGTAAACATCTCCTGAAAAATTTGTGTGCTATCAGATTTTCACATCATATAAACAAGCAAATGCCATAAAATATATTTCTAATGCTATCCTTTTTGTGACTATGGATTCACTCGTGTCAGAAAAATAACATCATATTTGATCTTAGTTGCAGAGATTTTTGTTCATTCAGTTCCTGTTTATATTTTATACATGTATGAGAAAATTTGTTTCTATGTATATATTACAGCATTCAACAATACACCTTTTGGTTTATTGGAAGCTCTCATCTTTTTCTTAAATTTTAAGTAAATTTGAAAACATTAAGATGCATTTAATACTTTTTAAAATATAAAAACTATATAAATCACAAATGGATTTTAAACACATCATTTTTTCTAAATGATAAAATTTTGTCATGTCATAATAATTGATAGTTGGACTACATAAAAGTTAATATATAAGTTAATCTAATATATATTGAGGAAAGTCCCCATGTAAGGGATATAATTCAGATTTGAAAATTATGACAAGAATGAAAGCCTTAACAAGTGATAACATAAATGGGTTAGTAAATACAGCTTTTGGCTCAGAAAATATGGAACAAAGAAATAAAACTGGGTTTCAATACAAATCAGCAAGAGCAATCATGACATATAAGAGGTTTTTGTGCAATTAATGGCTATTTGGCACAGGTGCTCCTGATCAATTTACTTGGATTACTGGCCCAATGTTCCAGTAAAAGAAGCCGCAGTAAGAAGGAACATGTAAGGACATAAGTGCTCAAATAGATTTTGCCCTCTGGAAAATAGAAAGCCAGTACACTTATTTACAATGCAGTTGAGACACCTTGGGATGTTTTAATTTTAAGTTAATCCTTGGAATTGGATGGCTTAGTTGAAATTGGATTTTTTATTTTCAAATTAATAAAAGGCTGACTAAGTTGTTGCAGCTGTTGGTAATTTTTACCTTGTAATTTGTCTTTTTTTAATTCTTTTAAGAATTAAACAAGTTGACTTCTTTGTTTATCTTTATTATTCCTTATTGGGCTTTCAGTTAATATTAACATTTGCTCAAAAGTGCCAGATTGGTCATTGGTACTTTTATACTCTCATTTGTTTCATTACATGTATCCGCTTCAATCACTTTTCTCAGTACATCTTTTTTTTTCTCTAGCAGGCAAAAAATACAGCCATTAACATCATAGAAGACCATACCCTAGAACAATTCTCTCTGTCATATGCCATAGTGTCAGCCATTTCAGCTTGCTTTCATGTAAATGAATGGCACCATTTTGAGACTTCCCCAGGATGAGTGTGTGGCAAGTTTCCGTGTTCCTACTGTGCTCCCAGTTCTGTTGTTCTAGTGCTGTGATGCACGCCCAGCTCCCTCCAACTCTTCCCCAAGTGTTCCTTTTATTCAAGGGGGAAGAGAGAGAAAGAGAGAGAGAGAGAGAGAGAGAGAGACAGACAGACAGACAGACAGACAGAGACAGAAACAGGGAGAGAGAGACAGAGACAGAGACAGACACAGAGACAGACAGATAGAGAAGGACAGAGAGACAGAGAGAGAAATAGAGGGACAGAGACTGAGAGAAAAAAATTGATTTTTCTCTTTGCAAATCAGGGCATTTTATACACAATACTTTATATTCTTCTTTTTGCTTCCTTGTATGTATGCATCTACATATGTGTGTATATATCTGTGTATGAATTACATAATTATTTAAAAATATTGAAGTCTTTATACTTACAAATTGTCCTTCAGAGATGAAAACTCTATTGTTTTTATGAATATTCACAAGGCCTTTGTGTCCTGTGTCTGCGCTGTTCTATTTTTCCTGCTTCTACTCTGGGGCAAGGGAAAATGTCACCTACTGGTAGCTTCCAGTACTGTTTTCTTCCCCATCAGTAACTTAATAAATGGGGCTTTGAGGTTTAACTAGAGAAACACTTCTCAGCAACAGGCTGCTTCCCAAATCTCATCTTGGTAACTTAAACAAATGAGCTTCTAAGATCATAACGTCTCATTTCTTTTTCTTTTATGTTTTTCTTCTGTCACTCTCTCATCATTGGGTTTTCTATTTAGTTTTTGACACATAGATAGGATTTGATGAATCTTGGAAATTGTCGACATTACTTAGTAATTTAAGTGCATATTTTCAAGTTAGATTATCAAAAAGCACTCTAACTTTGTTTTAAAATCTGCAGAAAATTGTTCATGCTTTACTTTGCTCATAGCTACTACTGATAGAGCTGCTAAGCAGAGATGTTCCTGAGAATTACTAAACTAAGAGCTTTTTCTTTAGGTCAAATCACCACAAAAACAAAAAGACCTTATTGTGGTATTTGCCTTTCGTAGTTCTCATTATAACCTTGACTTCCTTTCATTAACCTATTAGAGGATAACAAAATGTGCCGATTGTCAAAAAACCAATGAAATAAGCTGTTTTAAACCTCAGATAAGATTTAACTGGGTCACTACCTCTGAATCAAATGAAACTCAGTTTTGCTCCATGCAAAGGAAATCCCCATTAGGTAACAAGTTCCGAGATTCCCTCCCTGATTCCCAGCCTGACGCCTCCACACCCTCAGTTTTGTCTACGGCGTATAACATATATTCACCTTAAGTGCTAATAGCATTTACTATACCCCAAAGCTGATTCCAATACTATCCTTTTTAATACACATATTTTGTGAGCAGTGAATTTGAAATAGAAGAGATTTGGCCACAATTAACCTGAACTATTGAAATCGGGAATTGTTGGTTTTCTTTGGTTGATGGAAGAAAATATCTGTTTAAATGATTAAAGGTCACGCTCAGAAATAAAACACAGAAACTGGTGCTATGAAATTCCCAGGTACTATTTTCCAAGGTACCTTTGTCTGTTGTGAAATGTACAGGGACTCAATTTAACAGGGTATATGCTTTGGCAGATCACTTGAAAGCAATGCCAGCACAACAATTTCCCCTAGAAAAAGTGCCCTTTATTAATGCCACCAGGCAGTAGACAAGCTGTCACCAACAGAGTCATTATAATGCCCCAGACAGAGTATCCTGATAACTCTGTTTTATTCCAGTGGAGTCACTCGGTGCCACTTCATGATTGAGTGTCTCCCTGGAGTTTAGAAAAGAAGTGAGTTCATATTACGGCTGTAAACTCAATACCTGGACATATCACCTCACACCAACAGTAGAAAATGCAAATGAGAATGCTTTGCACTTTATAAAGAATGTTCAGGAAAGACTGTCAAAAAGCTCATAAATGAGGACTGTCCCTTCTGAGGGTAAACAAAGGCACAGAGGGGCTAGATAACGGTGCTTCCTCCTCAGTGGTCCAATTTATTGGAAGAGATAGGCCAAAAGAAATAAAAGCTTTGAAAAGCATTATGACAAATTGGTACTATCTTTAAAGAGGAGTTGTGAAGAAACATAATGAATGAAGTGAAAACCTGACTTATAGTTTAGCAGAGAAAATATTTTCTCTAACATGACAGAATGATTCACCTACCCAAACCTGCTGCAATGCTACATGTGAAATCTTTGGGTGGTACACAAGTTCAATATTCAGTTTCTTTCAATTTATATTGCAATTGAACATGTGATTTAAGATTAATCTGTTGTTGAGGGACAATACTCTTGACCACTGTGTGTCTTTTGTCGAATCAGACCAACTCAGCATGAGCAGTTACCCTGTCAGTGAAATGCTGATTTTAGAAACTGTTTTATTTTCTACTTGGTTATGTACAATTTTTTAAAAGTATTCTACATCCAGAAAGCATACAACTGATACAAGAAGGGAAATACACTAATGGGCATAAAGATTAATAGAAGTAACAATAAAGTTGTCGAAAGGCTAATGCAGTAACACAAACTTTGTTTAAGATTATATTTACATGTTTCTATATTTTCCAGAGCTTCACAAATCATTTAGATAATTACATTAAAAAAATACCAACAGCTTAAAAAAACTTGCTTAACTTGGCAGATCATTAGATGAGAAAGCCTCTAAAGGCTTTCACCAATCCCAAAATATATTTATGAAACTTCTATGCTGGCTCCAAAATGAAATGGTCAAAATTTTATTCTCTATACAAAGCTAAAGTAAATTTCTTCTCTTCTTTGCATCATTTGTTACTTTCAGTTAAGATCCATTTTTCTTACTTTTCTGTTAAATTTCCATTGATACAAATTATGCTAAGCTGGAATTTCTAAATTTTAACTCTAAGTTTCTCTTACTCTTTCTTCAGTGCTTCCTATTTTCAATTTACACAATTTTACTAAAAAAATAACATCCATTGGCCTTCTCAGGGAAATGATCTAGAAAATCAGAATATGTTACAAACATGCCCCCTTTTTCATTCAATTGCATTTTTAAAAAATGTATATACTGATTACATTTGACCCCACATCTTTCAAATTCTGTTGCTGCTGTTGTTGTATAACAATTCAGCTAATTCTGTGGGTCTTAGCAGGGAGAAGGTGAAAGAAAACGCTGCTGCAAGAGAAGTGTAATTCTGCTTTGCCCAAACATTGCATGCCAGGCCAACAGTCTATAGGGAATGTAGCAGCGAAGTTGTTCTTAACATTGGCAGAATTAAACCTTGCCTACTGTGAATAGAAAAAGCAAAAATGAGAGAGATGAGAGAGAGAGATAGACACAGAGACAGACAGAGAGAATTGAGCAATTGGAGTTAGTGTAGAAGTTAAGGCTAGTAAAAATAGCTTATCTAACAAAGTTCAGTTTAAAAAAATAATTAGGAACAATATAAATTTTATAAATAATAATGGACAATGATTCCTCATTTTTATATAGATCAAATAGAGAAGGAAGGATATAGGTTAGATATTTGTTGATGGAAATAATTACATCACTGTAATAGTACAGCTTGATATTAAACCAACCCTTTACATTGTTTTACAATTTTAAAAAAAATTTTCAGAGAAACTGTTATTTAGGGGAATGTTTTATTGTAGAGTACAATTAGGAAAAAAAGGAATTAATGGTATTTTCCGGTTTTAAGATAATAAATTAGTGCCACAAAATGATGACCACTGCAAGAGTATATTAATATACTAAATATGTACAGCATCTAGTCTTATAAGGACAAGGAGAACATGGAGACAAGCTACCCTTGATGACAGTTGTAGCCAAAAGGAAGCATTCAGATTTATAAGCCCATTTTTTTCCAGGAGAGGATTTCTCTCAGTTGAAGACATGAACAATATTCATTGGGTAAACCGCTAGTTGCTTCATTTTTCTGTAATTTCTGCCCTATACTTTGTGAAGAGCTAGTTTGAATTCTAATTAGAATCAGAGTAGTGTAACTGAGTCATAATAATAACCATTTATATGCAAAATCATTAATAATACTATTTGTGGCATTTACCAAACTCTTTACATCTAATGTCACTGAATTCTCAAAACAGTTTGGGAGGGAAGAATTATTATCCATGTTTTGTAGAGGAGCAAGAGACAAAGGCTAAAAGAGCTAAACTAATATTTGCAATTAAAATCTGAGTCTAGCCTATTATGACAGATTATCAAGTTCACTTTTTTTTATTTGTTTTCTTACGGTTCTTTTGTGTAGAACTGTATAAAACATCTCTTTATTTTTAATCATGTAACTGAAACCTGCTTAAAATAAACTGAAACTGTAGCAAGATCAGGCTGTGATAATGTTGGTGAGAGGAGAGGAAAGAATAAAGAACAGCTATGGGTGTGAAAGCAAACTTTAAGAACACACCTGTTACGATGTATAGGCAAGGACCCATTACAGGCTTTCTGGATTTGCTCGGTAGTATTTTCAAGAAAAGAATTGCTTGTGTCAATAGCTCCAGAATCCCATCTGTGAAAAGTGGGTTGTAGAATATTTTTAAACTATTAGGATTCAAAAAAATTATATTTCATTAGAACTGTTGCTGGCCATTAAGGAATCAGCCTCTCTAACATTGAAAACAACCTGTTATTAAAGAAAATAATGACCTTAAGAAATTCTTTTAATATTTAGCCTATTTAATAGCTTTTATCAATATAATTTTCTCTATTTACCTAATGTATAGAGTCTTCCATTTATATTGAACCACTTTAGATTAAAAAAGGAAAATAACTTCTTTAACCTGCCCTTGGTTTGGTCACAGGGTGGTGAATGCACAGCTGTGCATTCTGAGATTGAGAGTACAGTTCTTGGATTTCCATGGCTATTGGCTTCATGTTCATCACCACATCCTTTTTTCATCTAAAAATAGTTTATGTCTTTCCAAATGGGTACCAAACTGGTTCTCTGATTTCTTAGAATTTGTTTTTCCCCTACCTACATTTGAAGTCACCCACCTGTTTTTAGTTCTTTTATGGCTCAAAAGGAATATTCTGCAGAATGTTCACTCACTTTCACTAGGTGCCAAAGTTCCATTACTCCCATTACCAAATGGCTTTGATATGCACAGGAGTGAGAGGGCAGAAGCAGCAGTCAGAAGAGGTTGGAGTGTGTGGGGTATGACATTAATTTGCACTTTGAATAATCATATCAAGATATGTGTACAGGATGTCAGCATATCTGCTTCAAAAGCAGGGGAAAACCCCTGAAGTCAAACTATTCATTGGTCTACACAGTTTTAAACCACTGACTTGGATTTTTAAAATCAAATTCACTATTGTTCTGTGTTATGCAGGTGACTATATAAACTGCCACAAATGCTAATATATACAGAATTAAATAATGTGTTTCTAGTGAAATGCATTAACCTTTAACAAACATTTTCATACCTCTAACAGTAGGAAGGGATCTCATGTTACACGAACCCAATGGTAATAGTTTGCAAAGCAGTAGTATAAAAGCACAAGGATATGGATACATTAATGATGCAGAATAGTCTCTCCACTGTAAGGCTCCCTTCTGCTGCCGTTTTAAAGCTACACCTGTCTCCTTCCTGTCTCTATTCTCATCTAAAGAGAATGATGAGATTCAGAGAGAATCTCATCAGAGAATTTTGGCAGCTACTAATCTGTTTTCTATTTGTATAATTTTCTCCTTTCAAGGAGGGTATACAAAAGGAATCACCCAGCAATAACTTTTTGAAATTGGCTTCTTTCACTTAGAGTATTTCTTTGGAGAGTCAACTAGGCTGTTGATGGTATTAGTACTTTCCTCTCTTTTTACTGGTAAGTAATACATTGCACAAGAAGTATCACATTTTATTTAACTGCTTATCTAATTGAATTGCTCCTGGTTTTTGACTATTGTAGATACCAATGTACCATGTATATACCAAGGCACCACTTGTACCAAGTACAAATGCTTTTGTGAATAAAAATTTTCATTTCCTCATGTACTCTAATGGGTCCAAGGTCTGGGTCTTGTGGAAACTAAGAAAATGTCAAGTTGTTATTTTTTGAGCAAATTAAGTAAAACTACAGTAAAATTTCAGCAAAATCTTTTCAGAATGACCAACAGCGACAGTCACAAATACCTTGAGAATGCAGATGTAGAGGACCCGTGTCACTGCACATTTCTTATAGAATGCAGTTTTTAAAATCATTCCTTTTCTATATTTTATGAAACAATTTCTTCCCCATATTTTTCCCCCTTAACTATCTCTTAGCTCTCAGAATCTATTTGGTGAATATAGTTCTAAATAAAGATGCATATCAGAGTTCAGGACAAAGACCTACAGTCAATTTATGGATTCCACATTTGTGAATTTGCCTATTCACTAAAATTTACTTGTATTCCCAAATCTATAGTCACAATTCTTTCATGCTTATTCAAGAACATGTGCAGGGCAGCAAAACATTTAAGTTGCTACAAGTTCAAATTCTCAGCTCAGTCTAATCAAGATGATATTTTGCCTTATTTCATTTTCTCTCAAATTATTGACAAATGTCCTTTTTATAGTTCAGGTAATCCCAGATTTTTTTCTCATTTTGTGCTTCTAGCTGTTGATTTACCTATTAAAATGGCTTCTAAACCCAGCACTATCTAAGAGCACTGTCCCTACATACAAAGAAGTTATGTTAGGCTTTAGGAAGAATATATGTATGTCAATAGCAGTTATAGTGCTGATGGACATGAATTTAATGTTATTGAGTTAAAAATATCTATAAATATTCATTACACAGAAACACACCCAATATAAGATCATATATCTACTGGTTGATGAACATGTCTCCAGTCTTAAAAGAGTTGACCCCATCTTCCGCTAAGAGTACTGGATTGGTATTCCCTAAGTATTCATAGGAAGTTCATCAAACAGAATGACTACAAATAACAAGAACTGATTGTATTTTACTGTATGAAGTAATAATAGTGAAATAATGTGGACAGTGACAAAAGTCTTTCACCCAACCAAAAAATTGTGACTGTCCAGAAACACTATTCATTGATAAGACACTTCTCTTTGTCTCATTAGGAGCGGTAGTTGGAATGAACATACAACATTGACTTTGGAAAAAAGTTCTGGATTATAATCATTTTTCTCCATGAAAGTATTCTAATCCAGTTTCAGAACACCATGATTTGAGTGATGAATTCTATTTTGCCTTTGGAAGAAGTGAGATGACTTTTAACTGAAGTATAACACAGTCATAACCAAAGAAATTATAATTTACTATATATAGATTTACATATATATTAATCCATCATTTCTTGAAGACTACTTTTCTTATTTCTAATGTACAAGGGGGATTAAAACAACATGAAGGTTTAAATGTTTAAAAGGTATTACAGTAAAAAACCTATTTCCATGAACCCCCTCAGAATATTTCCTTCTCTTTGAACCACTGCTGCCATTGCTCCAAAGCAGTTCTAGAAGTCTTCCTCTATGCATGGCTTTATGAGTTCTGATTAAAAACATGAATGGTGTTGCCACATAGCATCATCTTAGAGAAAGGCACTTTCATGCAACCTCCTCTCCCCTATTCACTGGATTTTGCACTCTGTGACTTAAGCCTCTTCCCTATGTCAAAATGACCGTGATAGATGAATAGATGGATCATTTCAGAACAACAAGGCATCCTGACAGCACAATTGAAGACATGAAAGAGCATTTTCAGAAATTCATCAGAAAATGGAAAAACTGAGAGGATAGGCATGCTTTAAGCTAGGAAATGTATTTGGAGAGGGAATGATGTCACTATGTCTTATGGTAATCACTTTTAAATTTAAATATTCATTGTACTTTTCCAGAGTACCTCATACAGACTAGTGTATTAGATAAATAAATAACGGGCATGTAACTTGGAGAAAAGACCTTATTCCAGTGCCTGCTCTTCCTATATACCAGGGGGAAACATTAGCTATGTTTGTATCTCTATCTTGTGATTTTCTCTAAAGCTTTGGATGAAACCAGATGTGGGAGAGAAAGTAGCATCTGCTATAAGATCAGAAAATGTCCCTGATGCAGGAAGTTTCAAATAGCAAGATTTGCAATGCCTTTGGGATTCTTTTGTTCCTCAGTGATAGAATGTGAAGGCAAGTACCGAGTCAAGACTCTAAGCTCAAACACTGAGATAGTGAGTCCTTCTTCATTCTTCTTTTGTGGGGGAATCCCTAGGGCATGCCAACATGAGTCAAGGGGCTACTAATGAAGATGCCATAAAGGGTTCTCCTAGAGATACTGGTCTTGGGGAATCCCTTGGTAGGCGGAAATAAAATAGAGACTAATTTCTATTTAACAGAGTGTTTCTGAATCAATAGTTTGGGACTGTGATTCTCAATTTCCAGCCACGAGACAAAAAAAGACAGTTCTCATGGCCTCGGCATGGTACTAGCTGACTCAGTCCTCTATGTGGAGTCAGTTTCTCCAAACAAGTCTATGGGATTAAACTGACTTATGCAGCTCCAGAAGAAAGAGGAGTAAGAAGAGAATGAAGAGCAGGAGGAGAAGAGGAGGAGGAACATAAAGAAGAAAAAGAAGAAGACGACAGAGGTGGAGAACAAGAAGAAAGACAAGAAGAGAACAGGAGGTGGGGGGAAAGGAGAAGAGGAATTTTCTCTTTATACATATTGGAAGAATACTGTTCTTTTCTTTGATCATATAGAGCTACAAATAGTATTTTTTATTCCTTAGTGAAAATCCTATTACATAGGCTATTTTAGGGTTGGAAAATGGGACGAGCAGCAAATACAGAATATGGCGATGCCAAAAATGTAGATAATTACTTCTAATTGTTGTGACTTTTAAAAGGAAAACTATAAATCTTCTTTTGACTCTGACATAGAATGCTGTAAAGTAAATTTTAAAAGTTTGAATTAATCATTTACTTCATTTGACTCTACATACTGGCACTTTGTTCTGGTGATATTTAAAGATAGACAGGGATAATGAACAATGATTGTGAATGTTTGAGTTCATTAATTGCCTTTTCAAATTATTTTTGGCTTTCCTCTGTTATGGAGACCAGAGTTTAAGTGATAAATAATCTGCTTCTTTCAAAATTTCAGTAATACATCTATGTATGTTTTGCTAAACTCTAGTTAATTTGTTCATGAGAAGTAATAAATTGACATTGCGTAGAGAAAATTTTGGCATGAGAGAAACGCTAAAAATTCTCTCAGATTTTTCATTTTCAGATTTGGAATGAGGTCCCGTTTACCTGGTCTTTGAAAAAACTATATTTTTACAGGTTATATTAAGTTTTAAGCACCAATTTTGTGGACAATATAAGGCAAAATTGTTAGTATTTATTTTACACATATAAAAATATTTACACTTACACAGTGTTAAAAATTTTTATATATTGTCACTTTTGAGTTTAATCATTAACTCAAACAGAGAAAACTCAAAAGTTCATAGCATGCAGAACAGATAATTAAGCCTATTTATTTTTTTATTTATTTACAGTACTGGGGATTGAACTCAGGACCTTGTACTTGCCAGGCAGGCACTTATGCTGCTGAACTATCTCCCTGGCCTAAGTAATTAGGTATTAAGGACTTTTTAGGTTTCTTGACTGGTCAAACTATTGCTAAAGACTTACTACAATTCAATTTAAGTTGGCTAAAGAAAATGTTGCTTACAAGAAATTTCTTTACAACACATCTTATTTTTTTTCCAGAACTAGTAGTCCTTCTTTTTGCCTTCACAGTGTTCTCGCTGTTTCACGACATTAAGGTATCTTATGTTTACCATGGGGGTGGGCACATGAAACAACTGATTAATAAAACTTGAAGTATTCATATGCTCTCATCTGTACTACACTCTACAACTTTTAAAAGGGTAACTAAATGGTAATATTTCCCCAAAAAGTAGCGCCGCGGGGGAACAGCCCTTCCAACAGTGTACCTTGGTCCTGTTTAGTTGGTATTAGACATTGATCTATTGAAAACTGACAAGATCTTCAATGGTATTTATTTATTTATTTATGATTTTTTTTTTTTTTTTTTGAGCAAGGACTCACTACGCAGCTTGGACTCGTAGTGATCCTCCTGAGTTCTGGGCTCTAGTGCTGGGATTACATGCATGCATGCACCACCACGCCCGGACTCCATCGCTGGCTCAGAGCACTCAGGGGCAGGGTCAACACGGCAAGAGATCGGACCATGGCCCCTGCACTTACCTAAGCAAGCACTTAGTCCGCTGGTCTATACTGCCCGCCATAAGATCTTCAGTGTTTGAGTCATACTGAAGCAAAGTCTTGATACACAATTAGATAAAAATTACTACAACCCTTAAACTTGCTGGCAAAGTTAATGAAGTAACATTTTCCTATGTATAGATAGAAAAGAAAAGCAGGAAAGAAAATGCACCATAGCTCCTTACTACTTACAGAAAATAAAAGCGTTCTTCTAGGCACTACCTAAGATGAGTACCGGCTTTAGACTGATATATTTGATGACATTCTAAGCTTTGGGAGGATACATTTGACGTGTGTATCAGATTTAGTGTGTTGGATATGTTTTGAGTCTTTCATCCCATTTTTGTATCAACTGTTAATTTATTATTACTAGACATGCATGGCTGATATTAATTTTTTTCACAGGACAGTGCTTTTATGGGTGAATTCACAGAAAGGTTATATGTCCACTAACTCTGGTCTTTCTTTTTGTTCCTCTTTCCCATTCTATCTTACTCTTTCCTGTGTCCCACGTGCTCCGTGCACTCACAGAGCATTTCCTATCCCCCTGCATGCTCAGGGCTCTGTTGAGGGCTGGGAACGCAGTTGTGGTCGAGACGTTCCTATCACAACAGAGACCTCTACTCTTTTGATAGGAGCACAGACTTTGGAAGGGCTGGAAGTGAAGGGAGGAAAGTATGGATCATTTGTTTCCATGAAATACATGGAGGGATATTACAGAGGACGGAGGTCAGTGAGGCTGGATAAATGAGTAGTTAAGATTTTAATTTCCTCAGACAGCTCAAGAATGACAAGACAGAAAATTTGTTTCTGAAAGGTTATTTGGTTACCTCTGATGAAAACAAAATTCATGGTGTAGAAACAAGGAAAACAATTAGGCAACTTTTAAAGTAATTCAGACATAATCGATTAAACTTCAGGGTGAATTACACCAACGTTCAGGAGATAGAAGTTACACAATTTGGGGCTGGGGATATAACTTAACAGCATAAACGCCTTCCTAGCAAGCACAAGGTCCTGAGTTCAATCGCCAGTACAGTAAAGTAAAAAAAGATGCATAATTTCATAATACAGTTGAAGGCTGGAATAATAAGTAGAGATGCTCCTTCCTCAATTCCATCATTGTCAAGTTTCATGTGGTAAGATAGGTAGGTTCCTAATGACATTTCCTGGACTGAAATGAAGAAAATGTCTTCATTGCTCATGAAGGAAAATGGTGGGCAAGGATGGGAGTTTCTGGAAATGAGAAAGGACACAAATTGGTTCTCCACTTGGTCTTGCTGTAGTTTGGTAACCAAAAGGAGAGGTGCAGCATCAATTAGATATATCAGTCTAACTGTCAGACAGGTGATGAGTAAGAACAGGCAGTGGACTTTTTTCATTTGTCTGCGGGGTAGTTACACAAAAGCAGATGTATGTCTCATAAAAATGTTTCCTCAACCTTTAATGTCTTTAATCTACTGAGTTAGCCATGTGAGTCTCTAAAATAGTTATTTAAAATATTTAAACATTAATGAGATTTTTAAACAAGGGATTTTGATAGCAATGATTTTTAGCTGAATATAATGTCAAACAATGTATGGTACGAATATGAAAACCACACCCAGGTGCAAGAATGTTTTTTTCCAAAAGGAAAATATAATGATCAATTTTCAAATAATATGTGTGTATGTGTACTGGGAGGGATTTGGTTTCATAAGCATAGTTTAAAGGCTCAAAGGGCTTAGAGACATCAAATGGTTCTTCAAAATAAAAACATAGTGATTGAAGTGTAAATGAATCATGAAATACATGGATTAAATATGCCTACACTTATTACGCATAATTGAAAATTTAAGATTGCTTTGGGCAAAGTGTGACTGAAGCTTCCTCTAGAAACAGCCAAACATTGTAACACCAAATCTTTCCAAGTCTGTCAGTTTTGAGATTTCTACAGATCATATTACCTATTTGCCTTGAGACCTATATTAGTATTTCAACTAAAATATAATCTTTAGGAAGTAATAAATTTTTCTTTGAAAACCCAAATAAAAGTTGGTCTGTTTAGAGTTAAAATGCTAAAATAAAAATATTTGAGAATTCAATCTGTTTTTATTTGGGTATGAAATAAGTACAATAAGTCATAGCATTTGACTCCATGCAATCAGCCAAAGAAACGTTAAGCTCAGGACTGACAAGATATAATTTAGCAGCATGTGTGGCAAAAAGAGAAAAAATCCTTATCGACTGAATTGATTATAAACTGAATGTAAGTCTATAATGGGCTACTATAGTCATTCAAAATCTGTCTTTATATTGGATTGAATAAAGTATTAAAGTGTTTGGAGACTTTACCATTCCTGTTGAATCACATTCTAGCATTGTGATCACACATTTTACGATTCTGTAGAAAAATGTGGCCTGGATTGAGAATGGCTTCCAAAATTATCCTAAGATAAGAAAAAGTCAAGCAAGTTCAGGAAAAAAGCAAGCATAAGGGACAACAACTTCAAGGTAACCAAAGAGAAATAACCTATGTGAATTGGCCATGTTTTGATTCATGACAAAGTGCTATGAATTAGCTAGAGTTATGCAAATTGAGATGATGCTATTATCTACTAGAGTAGTAATTTCACTTGATTAGCAGTGTTCTGTAAATAATAAAATCTGTTGGAAATATGGCTCATTATCACCTAGGAATAATGAACTCCATACAACTTAGCGCACCTGAATCTTCTGTCTCATTCAGGTAATAGAGCAAATTCACCTGCCTGAATGAACTGTCTTCTTTATTTATTATTATTTTTTAATATATGTGTTTGGTACAGAGTCTCACTACACAGCTCTGATTCATAGTGATCCTCCTGTTTTCAGCCTCTCCTGTGCGCCACCACACCTGGTCTCGGTCACTGGGGGTGGGGCTGCTGTGGCCTGTAGTGCTGGGCATTCAAATTTGGCCCTTGCACTTGCCTAAGTAGGTGCTTAGTCCACTGAGCTATCTTGTTGGTCCTATGAACTTTCTTGTTCTTTCCCAACCATGTTTTATACAGGATTTGTAACAAACTGGGTCACTTGTTTGAGAAATTAACAACAGAAGTATGCATTTCAGTATAATATTTGTGAAGCGGTTTTATACTTTCCTTAGACTCTACTTGCATCGTTTTTATTACGTAAGTTTATTGGCACATTGTAGGTATGCATAATAATCCTGTTCATCATACTTTCACCTTTTTAACTATAGCTTCAAAGTCTTTCCTTTGCTTCTGTAACCCCACTGATAAGCTGTTCTTGAATTTTGAGGCAGACGTTAGATAACCACTACATGTTTGCTCACTTAACACTTAAATATTCGTACTCTTGAGATTATGTAAGAGACATTTTATCTCAGTTCATTATTCAGTGTAGTTAAGACTTAAAGTTTACAGATTTGTGAATGAGAAGATTTGTGAGGGTAATATATTCTTCATTATTCATTGCATTGAAAAATCTTTTTTACTGATATTTTTCTCAAAAGAGTTTTTCTGTCTAAAACTGTTTACACAGTTTTAGATATAACTCCATTTGGGGGAAATTGCTTAAGACAAGCCAGCCACTTGTCGAAGGAGTGTCTATAGAGTAACTAACGAAAGAAAACTTATTGGGCGAAGGAGATGGCTCAGCAGCTGAAGTGCCTGCTTAGCAAGTGCAAGGTCCTGAGTTTGATCCCTGGTACATTAAGTACCGATTGTGTGCTAGATACTCTTTTAGATCATAACATGGAGAGATAGATTCATGTTGTCCATTTTATAGACAAAATAGTAATCTTGACTGATGCCAAATAGACTATTTGAGTTTCCCATTGATAAGGTCATGTATGCCATATGTGTTACACTGTAATGTGAGACGACATGCTCTGTGTCCTCTGTCTTAAAAAAATTTCATTAATTACTTTTTAAATAATGAAGTTTTCTAAAAATCTGTTAAAAAAGAATAAGAACTCATCTAGTTTTGGATTCTTACGACTTTGGAAAATTCTTAGCCTGACTAGATGTCCAAAAAAAGGTTTAAACATTTATGAGTAGGGGAGGGGATGTAGCTCAGTGATAGAGTACTTGTCTAGGATGCATAAGGCCTTGTGTTCAACTGCCAGCAGAAGTTATTTTCTTTTTAAAAATGGGTAAGAAGTGAGTACATAAACCAAAAGGCATTTCACACGTGTTTATGAAACTTAAGAAATAATACCTGAATTCTCTAGTTGCACAGAAAAAAAATGTAGATGCAATTTCCTACTGCAATAATTGTGCAGTGGGGCTGGCGAGATGGCTCAGTGGTCTGAAGCACCTACTTGGAACAAGCTTGACAAAACA
>NDGM011251081.1:0-16533 GCA_002564305.1 Octomys mimax
TTTTTTTTTTTTTTTGTCTGTACTGGTGTTCGAACTCAGGACCCTGCATTTGCCAGGCAAGCACTTGTTCTACTGAGCTATCTCCCTGGCCCAGAATTTCAGTATTCTTGTATGGAGTTGCTCTTCATGTAGAATTGTCTCAGCCCTGAAAGTTGCTCCACTCAGATCCCCAGAACAACGATCTTGGTCACCTTTCTGAAAGCTTATGGGACCAGGACCAGAGCATGAATGTTACAGCTCCTAGCATCGCAACGGTGCCTATTACCTCCTTCTGGGTCCTATCGGTGTGCTCAAGCATTTAAAAATCATATTTTCATAACTGGAGAAACAATTCTCCAGTTTTCACCTTTTGGAAACCTGCGTATCAGTTGGCAGCCATAGCAGGTATTCCAACTAAGAAGAGATTCAGCAATATTTTCATGGCAACTGTCTCAGTCTTCCTTATAATTGAATCCAGAATATACTTATTTTAATTAATTGGTCAAAAGCTCCTTGACACAAGAGAAATGTGCTGAGAAAGACACATGCATATCCATTCACACTCATTTCTTTAGTTTGGAAAACTGGAAATGGAGTGGCCAGTATCACCGCAGAATTTATGAAAACTGTCCCTGTATCTCTTCTCTTCTCAGAGCATTGGAGGCCGCTCATATTTAAGACACAAAAAAATGAGACGATTAGCTATGAATGGCCTAATTATCCAAAGAAACACAGATAACTAAATTCTTTACTAATGTAAGTAAGATATAGTCTATATGAATATAGTTCATCCAAAATAGGTAGCCTATGAACTGGAAACATTAAGAAGTTACAATAAAGCAACTAGCAAAGATTATTGAAAATTATCCTATCTATTTGCTTTACGATCAATATGGATTCCTTAAATATAAGCCCAATAGCTGAGCTAGTGGCACCTAAATGCTTGTTTTGTCATTGCATCTTATTACCTCAAAACTCAGTACTGCTTGCCTGAGAGTAACAATAGGCACTTAAGTAAATATGTATGTGAAATTTTGAGGGGACTATTAGTATTTATTTCATTTTTATTAACAGTGCCAAAGTGACACATATATTAAAGGTAGGAAAGAAAAGTAGAAGTACAGGAGGAAAATAGGCTCTGCAGATTAGCTTGTACAAGAAAAAAGAAGGAAAAAATAAAAATAAAAGCACACCTCGAGCTTAGTGTGGACTACGGTGAAGAGGCTTGATAGCCATATTTGTTGTTCATTGTCACATATTCTTCCTGTGTTTTAGATGGTTATTGGAATTATATTTTTGTTTTCAGCCAATAATAATTTACCGGTTTGAGATGCATAAGAGTATCAGTATGTGACTTCAAGTTTTTTCCAACTAAATTTGAAAATTCCAAATAAAAGATATTTGAAGCGATAATTTTCAGGAACTGAAACAGTGTTCTGTATGCCAGAGTGAAAATTCACTAGAAAAGAGGGTTACCCCATATTTGTCATTGGGCAAATAAGATGGGGCCGACGCTAAGCTGTGGCACCTTCTCTGGATTCAGATCAGGTTAAGACTCTTGTTCTGGAGCTTGGTCTTAGGATGTGAGAGACCTTGACCAGATGATGAAAAATGTTTTCAGGCGTGTGTACTAGCTTGTGTTACAGGTTTCTGTATTATATTGATTTCATAACTCACAATTTGTTGAAGGTAAAAACATTTGATGACAAATAACTTTCTTAGCCATATAATACTGTAGGAAGAAAACACTTAGAAATTTTTAAGTATTAGATTTGTTTCTCACCAACAAGCCCATAAGGTACCTAGGGCCTGGTAGTAATCAGGCTAAACTTAATGTGAAGACACAGTGAACCCAGGGGAAATTAAACCTACTGCCTCTTTGAATTTACTTTGTTGCTTGGAATATCTTGGGAATTTTATATGAGGGAAATACTAAGGAAATTTACTTTACCTAAGAGTACAAATTGTATAAGTTTGTTTTATGGAAGGCTTTATTAGCAACCAGGGAAACTAAGGAGCTCAGAAACTGTAGTTATTTTCCAATTATTGTGCCATTATTGCACATAACTACACACACACACACACACACATTTTTAATCCAAATATTACATGTCATATAGAATCTAAAAATCATTTTTGACATTCAGTGCAGATACACATTTGTGACACAAGTTTGTTATTAAGACAACCAAATTCAAAAGTCCTTGGGTGCTCAAACACAAATAGTAGAGATATGAAGAGAGTTTAAAGAGACTACAATAAGGAAAATAAATGTTTGGAACACAGATTAGAGCAAAATAATATAAAATGAACATTAATGTTATCAAGGTACTCTGATAAAAGTTTTATTAAGAATGCTCTATAATGTTTGAAAAAAATCACAGAAATAACATTACACCAAGTCTTATTGATAATAAGCAGTAGATGTATTACTTGTGGAAAAGAAAAAGAAAGCAAATGTGTGAAGCTTCATAATTGTTACTGGTCCTGTAGAGTGTGATGCTGGCCCTAGAGTCTTTCAGACAAGCAAATAAATACTAGATACTATTTTAACAGGAGGCCTCCAAAAATGTCACAGCTCTGAAGACAGGTTGACTTAATTATTCAAAGAAGCATAAATAATTAAGAGTATCCTAAAATAATTTCTATCACAGGTAATGCAGTGATGTGTAGAAGAAACTTTAACTTTATTAAATCTTACTCTACTAATTGAATTACTAAAGAAGTAAAATGACAGTCTCTAGACATAACCTGGAACTTCTTCTGACACTTCTGATGATTTCCTAATTATAGTTGTTGTGAGCATTTTAGTTATATTCTCCCTTTGCTTTCAATATTCTTTTTTTTTTCCTTTTAAGTTTATTTATTTATTTATTTATTTATTTATTTATTTATTTTTTAAAGTAGGGTCTCCGGGGTGTTCAGGGTGTCACTACTAGATCGGACTCATAGTGATCCTCCTGTTTACATCTCCCAAGAGCTGGGATTACAGGCCTGTACCACTATGCCCAGTCTCAGTTGCTCAGCACACCCCGGGGGTGGGACTGGCACAGCAGGCCTGGGGATGCAACCCCCTGCCCCTGTACCTGCTTGCAGGTACTTTAACCCACCGAGCTATTTGGCTGGCCCTTCATTTTTATTACATATTTATCATAACTCTGACACCCTGGAGTTACTGTGAGAACTTAAAATGTATGATTAATGAGTGAACTGATAAATTGATGTTTAAGTGTACATTTATTCTATTTGTCTCTCATTTCTCACTGTAGTTGCCTATTCAGTACTTTGAGATGATTGACCTTACTTAAAAAATTTGGACAGATTTATAGAGTGTAGGCTGCCCTAAGATGTAAAAATGTTCTTTTTTTGGTGACAAGAACTTGTAGTTTTTGGATAACAAGGCATGTGTTTTAATGTCCATAAACCCTCCATGGATATGATGGTTCTAGCAGAAAGAAGAAGCAATTATGGCCTGAACAGTCAGAGCTGAGGTCACTTGAAATTATTCCAAAGAGGCTTAGTCCTTTCATCAAGGAATTGGGAGGGAGTGATCCAGCAAGGAGAAAGTGTGATCTTTGTATAACTCTGTAAAGGATTCAGGTTACCAAAGTTTTGGCTTCAGCAATCACAGTTACATAAAACTGATGTTATCGTCCCATTTGAAATCCATTCTTCAAATTTCTACATTAAAGGCTGTGGATAGAGTACAGGACTCAAGTTTACAGGAGGAAGAAAGAACACAGGGAAGACAGAGGATCTCTCGCCCCACACATGCTGTGGCCAGTGGACTTGGTAGTGGTGTTGAGTTAGGGATTTGTTAAATTTTAATTGATCTGGATAGTTTTATTAGCATGTTATTCATTAGAACTATTCATTAATTTTTAAGTGATTAGAAAGCTAATGTATATGTCCAAAAATCTCCAAAAAAGGGGCTCCAAAGTTGATTTTTAAAAAAGCTTTAGTGCCTTAGAAAATAGTTTCATATCTCTTGTTGGAGACTTCTGTCCAGCCAATTCTACAAACTGATTGCCTCATTTAAAGCCCATGAGTTGGATTCTGTTATTGGCATTTCAAGGGTGTGAGTCAGTGGTTACAGAACCTGAGTTCACAGTGGACTCAGAATGGCTAGGTCAGATTTTGGAACCAAGCATATAGACCCAAAAATCTAATCTTTCAACCAAAAGAGATAGTGTAGGAACTGGTAAAATATGGGGTGCAGCTCCTTGATTATGGAGAACAAAAAGAACCTGTTGGGTCAAAAGCTCTGATGTAGAAGAAGCTTAGGAGACTTCAAACAAGGATTTGGATACTAGAGCATTGAAACAGAGACTAGAGAGCCACTAGTTTTCATGTACAGGGAGAGGCCAGCATTATATATACTCATAGGTTGTGATCTAAGCAGAAAATAGCCAGTTCCCGGTGGTTAATCAGTAGTGTATGTGTGTAGGATGTGACAAGTGGACCAGCTAAGAGAATTCATGTATTCATGCAAGGAAAACATATTCAAGTCCTATGTTAGGTCAGATTTTAGGTTCAACTCAACATTGCATTAGGCAACAAAATAAATGAGGGTCTCTCTTCTCATTTAGTCATTGAGAGGTAAAACAGAAATAGAAGTGAGCACTTTACTTTTTAACTGTCTTATATTTTTATCTCTGAGCACATGACTTCCCCAACTTCACTGGATACAAAGCAGTATTCAGGTCTGCTGGGAAGCAGTGACGATCTACTTGCTGTCTTGCATCTCTTCTTCAATGTGCCAAAATGACAAGTTGCCACTTAGTTCTTTACCTGCTCCTTCTCAGGATTAAAAACTACAGTAGGTAATTCTGAGAAGTGAGGCAGTGCATCTGAGGTGAGCATCATGTAGTTCTGAGCTATTCTTGGCCCTCCAGTGGGCAGAACAGAGGCTTGCTTGGTGCTTCTGCTAAAAGGAGTGGATGCTCTAAATTCAGGGCTCTTCCCTTGATACCATAGCCTACTGCATGTGTAAATTGCACCTAACTCTGGATTGCCGGGGTGGGGGCAATTATGGGAATGCTTCTGTCTGTCTGATCTCAGAGTCCTCTGGCTTATTTCAGAATCCAAGGTATTTGATAGGCTTCCTTCTTAGCTTATATGCCTGTTCAAGTGTGAGCGGTCCTGCCCCTGGATCTCACCATTACCATCACACCTGAGTAGGGTAAAATTTCAAGAAAATGCTAATAGCAGAAACATAGGTGGCTTATTCAATCACTAGTAAATTCGACACATAGGATTTCATTTAACTAGAAAATCACTATTTTAGTCATAGTTAAGGCTAAATGCTTTAGGCCTCACAAAATGTTTCTCCTTGTTTATATCTCTCTAATTCACTGATGCTTATTTATTTGTGCATTTTTAGAGCATGAATATTTAACCTAAAATTATGAATATAAATTCCCTCCTAGGAAAATGTTTTCTGAATAAAGTTGCTTCTCATCATTTTAGTTAGAAATTATAGAGGTAGAAAAAGAGGGAAATTTCACCATGTACTTCTAGCTCAAATTTTCTAAAGTGAATTTTTAAAATTCTAAAGCAGTTTTATATGAAATAAAATCATAGAGTTGCACTAAAAAGCACGAAAAATACTTCTGAAGAGGTCAGATTTTCCAAAGAATAAATAGGCCACAGGCTATGTGTTAGCTTTCTGACTCTGTCATGAAATACATGCAGTAATTAAACTAGAAAAGCAGAGGTTTATTTGGGGTCATGGTTTTGGAGCCTCCAGCCCCAAATCGATACATACTCATTTCTATGTGCCTCTGGTGGAGGTGCCAGATGGCAAAGGCAGGGAGTGTGCGCAGGCACAAACACACATGACATATCATAATCCCATGAGCAGAGGAAGAGGGTAGGAAACGGTCCACCAGTCCCTTTCAATTGCATATTGCAGTGACCTAAAGCCCCTACTATGCAGGGCCATCCTGCAGGCCACACTTTTAACATAAGTACCTTTGGAGACATTAACTATCTAAACTATAGCAAGCTTATTCAAGCTTTTTCCTCAAACCCAAAATGTAGTATAGTTTGTAAAGATTCAAATGATAGCTTTTGAAAAACAACTTGAAGATATTGGGGAAATAATTGAGTTATTGAAAATGCAAGTTTGGATTATATTACATTGGTAAATTTTTACTTCATATTACGCTTTCATTGAGCTAATTCAATAATTGCCACACTCTGCTTCTCTTTGCTTGTATTTTTTTTGCATAATCAAAGACAACTGCCTAAACTCTGATATTAGACTGTTTCTTAACCCCATGCTTATCAATTTATAATGAAATATAGAGACTGAGGATATTTATCCTAACAAATGAAAACAGAAAATCATAGTCTATAAATACTTATATGAATACTTTGCTTTTAGCATCTTTTCTTGTCAATAATGATTATAGGACTATAGTGTATTAGAAAGCATGATTGATTTAATACACCATAGTTGTATGGCCTTCAATCATTCTTTAATATTCCAACACATGATGTTTTCATCAAGCTGTAGCTTAAAACAGAATAGCCTCTAAAATTTTAGATTGTACAAATATTTGCTTCCAGAAATAATTTGTATACATACACATGAGGGAGGGAAATAGAATTTAAGCTTTCAGAAACAGGGACAACCCTTTAATATGTATCTTTCTAAGCTCTATCAGCAGTACAAGGAGCCTGACACTTAATAAGTATCTAATGGTTGAATGAGTAAATGAGTGAATAGTATCAAAAGAAATGGCTGTGGATTGAATATACGTAATTGGGTTTAATGCCTCTAGGCATTGTGTTGCAGAGTTTGAGCCCAAACATTATGGTAATTTTTCCCCCTGAAGCAAATGCCTTGCTATTTTCAGGGACTGTAATGTGTTCACTTTCAGTAATGCAAAGTGGAGGTGTCTGGAAACTCCTCAAAGCCAATCTCTAAGGAAAGTTTGGCTTTGCTGAACTGCAAGCTGACATTTCAAATCTAATTGGAAGCCTACAATTAATGTGTTCTATGATTTTATGTCTGGGGCTATTGAGCAAGAATTTCCATTGCTTTATTATTAAGAAGCTGTTCAGATCAAATTTTTGAATAATAAGAGAATATATATTTTATTGCCATTTCTCTTTGATATTTTATTTCCTTTAACAGGTTGGATTTTTTTAGAAACTTTCCTTATTCAGTATTTCCTTTCAATGTTCTTTAAAATATATATGCCAAGTAAAATAATTCACCTAGCAAAATGTTAACATTTTCAATTTTAAGTAAAAACTACCTTGCCAACAGTGTTATTTCAAAATGTTTGATTTGTCATGATATGTTCAGTCTATTTTTAAGGTTTTCCAAATTGAATTTTGAGGTTGGCACTTGCTCCAAGTTAGAGCAATGTGCAATATGCTGCGGGATGACTGAGTGGAGGAGAGAGCGATCCAGGAATAACTGTATCTAGAAGAGCTCACAGAAAAAGTCTCTCTTCCTTTCTCCAGCAAAAGGGTATTAACCTGCCAAATGGCACATTGCCCTTAAAGTCATAATGAATCTTATTTATTCTCAAGTGGGGGTGTTGTTCTTCATGAAAATTTTCATTTATGTAAAGCACTAAATACTGTTGAATATTAAATGATTTTTCTAGCTCTGCATTATTATCAATCACAAGTAATTTAATACTTAATAAATTTTAAAATATGTTTATACATAATGTTTTTCACATAGTAGGTTTTCAATAAATAGTAGTGAATCATTATGGTTGACTATCCATAAAGAGGGTCCTGTCCTACTACTTTTCCTATCAACTAACAATTTCTTTCCTAATGTCCAACTCTGTACTGCAGGCATTGCATAGTTGGATATTAAACAGCATATAAGAAAACATTGCAAACCACCAGGAAGCTAATGAGGTGAAGAACGCAGTTCTGTAATGCTAAGGAAGCTGTGTTACACATGACATTAGGGAGACATCGAGGAAGATTATCCTCCTTATAACAGTTTGAGACCATAATATTAAGTGAAAGAAATGTGACGTCCATGTTTAAATACTGCATGTTTTCTCTTCTATGAGCAACCCAAAGCATAAATAAAGAGCAGTGTTAAACATATATCATAAGAAATAGGGATCTAGACCTTTTGTAAAAGGGAAGGAGACCAACAGAACAAAAAAAGGGAAAGAGATGAAAAAGGTATTTAAGACTTGGTTTATACACAGACCAGCTCCACACAAGGAGTGTAGCCATTACATTCCACAAATATGTACTAATAAATAAATCAGAAAAAAGAAAAATAAAATGTTCCCCTACACACAAATATCTTGGAGTAATCTGAACTAAACTGCCATTTTGGATAATCAAAGTTTCAACCAACCATAATTTCCTTTTATTGTCTATATATAGTCTGTATTTCAAGTTTAGCAAACAAGTAAGCTTTATTGAACAATGACACACACATTCCTTAGCATGAAAGAATGTTCTTTAGGAAATAATTTTGATTGATAAGATGAATCTTTACTAGTTTAGATTCATAGCATTAAAATATGTGTTGATTTTATCTATGATGCATCTATTTCTGTTTTAATTATTCACATTTATTAAAGAAACATGTTGATGTTTGTTGCATCTTTAAATACGTTTGGTGCAAAATTATGATACATTTTAAAGATGAAAAATACTCAATGTATTAACCACTGTTACTCTCTTATTCTCTTCTTTTGAAATTATTTTCTCTTTAAAATTAAATGTTTCAAAAAATAAAATAGAATAAAATGAATATGTCCTATAAAGCTGAAGACTATAAATGAATAACTCTCATTTTGAAAGATAAATGTCAAGCTAAATTTTCTCCTGGACCTGAAATTATATTTGAATGTCTTCAGTATTTTCTGCAGTTATATATGTATTATAAATGGATATAGTGTGCCTAGTAGCAAATTTTTATTTAGTGAGCATTGAAGACCTGACATTAATTTCTTATACTTATTTAAATATTCCAATTTAATAACATTACTATATGTTTTTGTTTCAGACATTTTAACCACCCAAATATCTTTTTTGTGTAACTATCTTCATAAAAAACATTTTCATTTAAGAGACTTTAAGATTTTTAGCTTATTATAACTTTTTATTGGTTTATGATTTATTCAACATTCTTGAGTCAATCTAATGATTCTATTTTTAAAAACTTTGAATACATTTTTATACTTAATTTTCATATACTAATTGTCCATATTTATGTATATAAATGTGTTGTAGTATATAAATACTGTAGTATCACATTTTTATACTTGTGTTGAGTATATAACGATCCAATAAGGATAAGATTTGACTGAGAGATAAGTCTTTTTTATCTTTAGGGAACATTAAAAATTCTCTTAACTATTCTGAAATATTCAATGAATTATTGTCATCTGTAGTTAGCCTGCTGTACTATGGAACATTACAAATTACTTCGGTCCACCTGCACCCCTATAGCTAGTAGCCACCCTTTGTCTACCCATCCCTTCTCCATACATTTGCAGGAGGCTGGAAACCACGTACTGCAATCACTACTTATTATACAACAAACCGGTTCTTTCTGTTTCTTTTGATTTTTAACATGTATTGCTTATACAGAAAAGTGACTTTCATTTTGCTCTGTTAACCTTTGTTTTTAATGTCTCATACTGATCACCTAGTTAATTGTAAAGATGAAACATGAGTGGTAGTTGTTTTCTTCCTCACTCTTGAAAATCAGGCCTCTTTTGACTTATAACAGAATACATTGCTTTTGTTTTTTAGTGTTTCTGTGAGGTACCTTCCATTTTAGACCTCTGTTAAATCAGTTTACAGTGCAAAGAATCATTACACAGTAAGGAAAGACTTGGAGAATTGGATTTCTACTTGGGAAATTGGATTTTGAGAAATTGGATTTCCCTTGTAGAGTTTGAATGACAGTAAGTGTAACTCATGAAGAAATGAATCCTTTCAAATATCCTTAGACTAGTCCACAAAACCTGGGCCATGTTGTTTTTTGTTTCTTTTTTTGTTTTTAAACTAGAATGCAGATTTTTTATTGGTCTTTTTCCAGCTATTGCAAATAAATGATGGGTAATGGTTTAAAGACTATGATGAGTGTTGTCTGACAGTGCTAAATTACATAATTATGTGAGGTTAATCTGATGAATGGAACAATCTAAGTGTCTACTTTTAAGGTAGGAGATTTATTTATACAACAGAGGGACTCAACTGAGAATGTCATTGAAAAAAATCCAATCAGAAAACAAAATATGGTTAACTAGGTAAACATTCAAGGACTTCTGTAGAGTTTTATGAATATAAAGTTTATCTGCACAAAGTATAAAAGTGTGGTGTTTCCAGTTATGTTGTCCAGATAATGTTTAAGAATCCCTAGTAAATGGCTTTATCATTTTCATTCAGTGATTTTACTGAGACATTGATGTAATTTTTCTTTAATGTATTTAGTGCAGAGTCTACAGGGTCTCACTACACAGATCTGACTTGTAGTGATCCTTCCTGTTTTTCGGCCTCCCAAGTGCTGGGGTTGCAGACACGTGCCACCATAGCCAGCCTCAATCACAATCACAGTGCACCCTGGGGCAGAGACAGCAGAACAGGTCGGGATCCCACACCTGGCCCTTGTGTCTGCCTAAGCAGGCACTTTAGTCTGCCGAGCTATCTGGCTGGCCTTGATATAATTTTTTATGTATTGAAAATTTTATTTTTAATATTACATGTTTGAAGTACATGAAGATCACATTCATCATGGGAGTTAGTACATGCATCTAATTGTCTTAATTTTTGCTCATCCCCTTTCCCATATACACACCCCTTCCTCTATCTTTTGGTCTCTTTCTCTTTTTTAAAAAAAATTCTATGCCCCTATTTCCTATTATTGACCTTTTATTTTGCTCTTATGTTTATGTTTTGGATTTATCACGTAAGAGAAATCTTTTGATATTTAAATGCACATTTTTGATTCATTTCACTTAAAATTATGATCTGAAAGTGCTTCTATGTTCCTATAAATGACTCAAGTTTGCTCTCCTTTATAGAAGAGTAGTACTCTCTCTGTGGTTCTTAAAATGTAACCATCCTACTAAGCGAGCTAACATCATCTGGTCATCGTTGAGACGAAGATCCTGAATCATAGATATCCATCAAATGCAGACAAAGCATTCAGCATATGAAAAGATAACACAGCAGTCTATATTGCTCATTAATTTCTGTGTCATAGAACTGAAATCATGCTTTAATAATCCATTTGTGATGATTATTATGAAGAAATGACACTGCACAACAGTCAAGAGCGTGATGCAGACAGCATTTAAAATAGGCTGCATAAGTTCCCAGCTGATTTCCTTGTTAGTTTTACTACTGCTTGTTACTTTAAATTTAGAAAAGTGCTTGAGGCACAGAATACTTTTTTTAGAACAAACTATAAAGTTCAATAATGTGAAATAATCTTCTGAAGCCTGAAAGGGTTTTATAAGCACCAGTTTCACCACCATTGGCTATAGATGGATAAGCCATCAAATTTTATTTTAGACTTACTCCATCCATTCTCACTTTGGGAAATAACTGTTAGCAAGTGGCTCACTTTTTCATGGTATGGGAGGAAAAAGAGGCTCAAATTAGTTCTTGACAGTGCTGGCCTCTAAAAAATTAAAAAGCCATCACAGGTTCATGTTGTGGATCCTTACCAAGACACACTATGTCCACATTAATGCACAAGGTGCTTTTCAAATGCAGTCTACTCTCACTTTCTTGATCCAAAGCATTTTAGTTGCATTGTTCAGAGCAGCTTTTGATATTTTTAATATCTGGAAAATTTAGGTATTCATATTTTATTGTATCTCATAAAGTTGGGTGGGCCTTAAATTAAATGATAGATGTATTTTTACAAATTACAGACACTAATATATATATATATATATAATATAATATATATTATATACAATATATTATATATGTAATATTACATATATATATATTTCATTACAAAAGTGGCATGTAAAATTTGTTCTTCGTTGAAAAACTCCTAATAATTTAGAGCACCATAATTGAAATCTTCCCTCTCTGTTTACAAATTAGAGTGCTAGCTGGTGATTTTAGCTATGGTCATACAGAGATGTAAAACATTTGAGTTTGTCAAGTTTACTGTTTAAATGTGCCTATTTCACAAAATGAGAAAATGTCTATAAATACAATGTATTTGCCATAATTTATTTTATATCTGAAAGTTAATGCTGTACACAGTCGTGTGTGTGTACTATAATTTATGGAATATACAATGATCCATTTTACCATTCTCTCTAGGTTGCCTATTTAGGTAGTCTCTGCTTTTAATTATTAATGTTTTATTATATTATGCTTGTTGTGATAAAAATGCTTGAAATATACTCACATAACAAATATTTAAGAGTAGAATACAATGTTACTGATAGGAAAAATGTACAGTGTAAATTTAGAGCTTAATTAAGTTCCAATTTTACACCTGTTTAATGGCTCATTTCTGTCCCTTCTGGCAGCCTCCTTCTGTACTATTCATAGTAGCCAACATGGAAAATGGGTCCATAGGTGGATGGATAAAAAGTATAATTCATATATGCAATTCAGTACTAGTTAACTTTTTAAAATATATTAATTCTACAACACACCACAATATAGATAAACCTTGAAGACATCATGCTTAGCAAAATAAGTGAAGAGCAGAAAAACAAAATATATATTATAAGGAAAATAATGAAGTTGCAACAAACATAATTCATTTATACTAAATCTTAGAGTGCAGTATATGTGTGTTCTCTATATTTTTTCAATAATGAATATCTGCACCCAAGCTATACTTGTTCATTATTGAAACTTCATATGTTTTGATACAAAGTAAAGCTAGTTTTCTATTATTAATCTTGTTATTCTTTCAGAATAGTCTTGGATGTTCTTGCAGGTTTTTTGTTCCAGATGGACTGGGAATCAACTTGACAAGTTCTCCAAAAGGAAAAAAAAAAAAGTAAAAGAAATTCAGAGATTTTCATTAGGATTGCACTGAATTTTAGATGTATTTGGGGAAAGTTGGCATATTTAAAGTATTGAACCTTTTGTGTAGGAATCTTTTAAAATTAAACCATATGTCTTACGTTTGGCATCATAGTGAGAAAGAGTATTATAGCTGGAGAACAGACTGCACGTGTGTGTGTGCGTGTTCAGTGTAGGTATGTGTGTGTATGTGAGTGTGTGCGTGTGCGTATGTGTGTGTGCTTTGAGAAGCATGAATGCATAAGATGTTGAATCTGTGAACATCGTAGATATGTTCCTATGAATTTCAGAAACTTCATATTCAGAAAATACCCATGAAATATTAAGGCAATTCCTAGCAATGTATCTGGGAAAAAAAAAAACAATACTTCATGAGGAAATAGATGATAGAGACCCCATGGTATAACCAGGTAACAGTTTTTTCGTCATGTTGGAATCCACTATCGCCTCTTCTATATTTTGGATAGCTCAAAACCTACTTTGTCACTAGAGCCATCACCACGCTTAGAATGAGAGTCTCATTTCCTGTTTGGCTCCACCCACTGATCCATCACATTTCTGACTGTGCTCTCTATGCGGGTGCTTGAGCCCTTCCATTTCCTCCTGAGTGCGTAAGCTGCCCTCCACACCCTGCCTGCTCTGTCACTGCTTAATAAGTATTGCTTAGGCATCAGGCTGTTCTCGCACTTGAGATTTATCCTTGACCAACATTTTCAAATGTCCTCTTTCTCATGGGGCTTGCATTCCAATAATACATTTTAAAAAATGTATAGTACACTCGCAAATGGCAAGTTTTAAGTGTAAATAACAACAGAGAAAGATGGACTTAGAGAGCAGGTTGTGATTTTAAGTATGAAAATTAAGACAGAGTCAGTGAACAAGTGACATTAGTGTCAGTGCCTAAAAGACACTTAATTTAGATTCTCCCTGTCCTCCAGCTGGGGAAAACTTACTATTAAAATGTTTACATGTAGACTAGACTGTGTTTTAGTTGCTTCTTCTACAATGACAAAAATGACAACAAAATAAGACAAAACAAAACACCCTGTTTTTGGAGTAAGAAGAAATTTCTAGCCTAAATTGGATTGAGTAAAAATAATGTACAGATTATAAATTTTGAAATTAATGTACACACTTTCCAACAGGAAATGCAATGCTATATCAAGGACTCTAAACCTAACCTCATATAACCTAAGCTCACTGTTGAAAATAATGATAAAAAGAAAACTACTAAAGAAATAACTAAGAGCAATAGTAAATAGCAACTTCTTGGTGCTCAGAGTTATATAGGATATAATTTCCAATGCACAGAGGATGAAAACTTGTAAATTTCTTAACTTCTGAATATTATATAAATAAATAATTTGAAAATGTCAATCATTAATGGATTTTTCCTATAAAGATAGTAAGTTATTTTAAGTTTTTTTTCATTTCTTCTTCTCCTTTTTTTTTTTTTAAGTACAGGGTCTACTGAGTCTACAGGGTCTCACTACATAGCTCATGCCTGTAGTGATCCGCCTGTGTTCAGCCTCCCAAGAGCTGGGATTGTAGGAGCACACCACCATACCCAGTCTCAATCACCATCTCAGCATGTGCCGGGGGCGGGTCTGGCATAGCACCCAAGGGATCGAACCTTAGCTGCTGCATCTTCCTAAGCAGGCACTTTAATCTGCTGAGCTATTCGGCTGGCCCAAGAGTATAAGTTATTTTTAACAAATAATCTAGTCTTCATGTCCTATGTGTTCTGGTAAATTATAAAATAAATATTTTGTAAGTCATGAAACAAAAACTGAATCAAATGGGCAATTATTATAACAAAAGATGATAATTTTTTTAATGTATTTAGTACAGCGTCTATAGGGCCTCCTTACACAGATCAGACTTGTAGTGATCCTCCTGTTTTCAGCCTCCCAAGCAGTGGGACTACAGGAGCGTACCACCATGTCCAGTCTAATGATAAATATTTTAAAAACTCATCTTCAAACTTTGGTGTTTTTGTATGCTGACACTAAATCAAAATGATTCAGATGCAAAAAGGAAAAAGAAATCATTGGGAATAATTCAATATATCAATTTATTGAGTGCTAAATCCAAGCATAATGGCAGAAGAGTGAAGTTTGGTAGCTCTACTCTTTCCATGCTATGTTTGTTCTTTAATTAAGTTATTTTATCTCCTTATTTATTAGTTTAAAATGTGGGATTTAAGTACTGAATCTAAAATAAATATTTACTTAGTTATGTGAAGTCATTTTTAAGATGGATTGAAATTTAAATGCAAATTGATAAGATATGTTACTAACAAGGTGTATGTAGAAATAAAGATATTGTGGCATAAAAATGAAAAGTGGTCAAGATGAATACTTATCTTGATGTGAAATGCAAAATAAATCGTGCTGATTAGGTTGTGGGTGAGTAATAATGATGATCTGGCTACAGAAAAGTCTAATATTTTATTTTACCTTTGAACTGAAGTAAAAAAAAATTAAAAAGATTACAAAAATCTAGAATTTGTGATAGGATCTTACTGTATTTCAGTGCATGGTATGTTAGGGTATTCTTTTTTTTAAGATTTTATATTTAGGAGAGTGATTTCAGTATTCTGAAGGTCACTTCAAAGTATTTTGGGAATCAAAAAATTCTTTAGTTCTGGAGGGCTTCCACTTTACTGAAAAGGGTGAGTTATTGCTAAAATTCTGATCAAATATCTTTATGCTTATATTATGAAGATGGTTATATTATGTCATTTCCTGTTTTCTTAATCTCAAAACTATTCATTTTCTTTTATTATCCACATTTGTAAAAATTCTTTTTGGATTGGCTAACAGGCATTTCACACTGTAATGTGGAGAATGAGCTAAATGAATAATAATAGGAATGAAATAAATGGAGAAACCAACCACAAATTAAATCATTTTGATTTAATCTTTCACAAGTAAGTGTAGGTACTAGGTAAGATGCTTTTTTGTGGCATCCAGCTGTGTAAAGTTTGTACTATTTGCATTTCCTTGATGAATAATGCAAGATGAAAAGAGTTAAGGAGCTTATCCATGTTTATACACTAAAAAATAATGATGCTGATATTGAAATCTAGGTCGATCTTACTTGAAGCTGTATTCCCAACTGGACAATGTGTTTGCTCGTATTTGACATGTTCCTAAACTTTTAAAACATTACCTATGAATAACATGCAATTATAAATATTTATAGTGCATGTTACTTATACATGCAATCATAAATATTTTGTAATTTAATAAATTATATAAATATATTTATAATAAATTTATAATAAATTATAAATATATTTATGTACTTCAATGTAAAATTCTATGGAATTTTCTAATTACAAATGAATTATGTGCTGAAAGTTCATTTCCAAAGCAGATATTGCATTGTAGGAATAAGAAAGTCATTTTTCATTGAAGGTTTTTGTTAACAAGTATTTATTTATTTTATTTTTATAAATATTTATTTATTTATTTATTTATTTTGTGTGTGTGGCCAGCTCAGCCCACCAGGGAGCAGGGCTGGCTGGCATGT
>NDGM011251084.1:3862-20624 GCA_002564305.1 Octomys mimax
TTTTTTTGGCAGAACCAGGGATTGAACTCAGGCCCTTGTACTTGCCAGGCAAGCACTTATTCTCCTGATCTATCTCCCCAGCACTCATGATTACACTCTTATCTCTGAGATTTTTCTATTTATTAATATTTAAAAAGAACATTAGAGACTGGGCATCGTGACACATGCCTGTAATCCCAGCACTTGGGAACCTGAAAATAGGAGAATCACTACAAGTGTGATGTGTATGGAAACCCTGTACACCCTGTACTAAAAACAAAACAAAACAAAAATCAGAAATCTTCCAGTAAGCAGGAAGCTAATTACCACTGTTTTATTTCAGAAAGTTTTTCCAGCAATTCCACATTAGAGGGAGAAAAGGTAAAATTTTACTCTTTGGTTCTAAAATACATTCTAAGACAAGTGTCTATACCTCTCCTAACCCCATCATTAAATGGTGTGTGTTTCTTTGTTCGTTACAATCCTATAAGAAGAGCTGTTACTCTGAGGTGTTTGTGACTGCTGGCAGTCACCCAGTCTAAACCACTATCATTCTAGATCCCTTACTAAAAAATACATTTCTTAACTTACTCAGATTCTATAGGTACTTTTAAAGTTCTCTAGATAAATATTTTAGTAAGTTTCCTTAAATGAAGATTTAAAAAAGGAAACAATAGATTTAGTTGAAGACCAAGTTGGCCTCGCCACAGATGGTGGAAGCATCTGTGACCTTGAAACTCTTGTATTCTGCAAGCCAGCATCGCATGGATGATGGCAAGGTCTGCCGCCAGCTCGGTCAGTAGCTGACCCCCCACCCATCATGGTGGCAGTCACCTCTCCAAGCCTGAAAGCTTGAGTGTGGTGGGATGAACCTGGGGAACCAGCTTTCTTTGTGGCCTTTCTTGATCAGGGGGCCCAAATGCTGTTTTCTCAAGTGAAAAGTCTACACATTTGCAGCCTTAAGCTTATGATAGGTGGCATTTTTCAGATTACAGTGATATCTTCAAGACACTTTTATTGCTTTCTTCTTAATGGCAGTGACCCCTTGTCTTAGTTACTTTTTATTCATTGCTGGGACAAATACCTGACANNCAAAATGAAGGAAGGAAAGGTTTATTTAGCTCATAGTTACTGGAGGGTTCAGTCCATATTCTGCTGGCTTCAAGGCAAACAACAGCAGTTCATGTGGCAGAAAACAATGAAGAGCAGATCCATCAAGCCTCTCTCTTCCTTCTGCGCTGACTGCAGGGTGAGGCCCTCACACGGAGATCTGCTGGAGCTGATTCAGCCAAGTTGACACAATGTATCAACTAACATACCTCTTCAGCAATCACACCTTATTTGATGGAAACTTTACATGTGATTATTTTCAGGCCAAAACATAAGCTTTTAAAATCTTTCTGCTTTACTGTTTGCCCTCAATTATCACTATAACTAAAAAAGATCAGTAGTATCATGTGCTATATCCTGAATGTCAGGATGCTTTTGATTTTTCTTACACTAGATTACTTAGTCTACCTTCTTTAAATTCAACTACACAGAAAGTCATAATAATATAAACACTATATAGCCAGAGTGTAACATGCATGACATCTAGTCTAATTCCTAGTAGACTACTCATTCCAATTTAAAATCTTACATGACTGACTTTACTCTCAGCATTTCTAACAGTATTCTGGTTTTCTGAGTTCAGAATAGAATTTCCCATTTCTCTCTGCTTATAGAATTTTAGGCTTTCACTTGCTTATCTCTTCAAACTTTTCCAAACTCCTCCAAAAAACCAGTTTCTGAACTACATGGTCAGGTATAGTCACAGCAACAACCATACCCCTAACACTAATTTTCTGTACTGGTTCCCCTTCCCACTGCTGGGATGAAACTTCTGACACCTGAAACTTAAAAGAGAAAATAGTTTATCGGAATCATGGTTTCAGGTTTCAGTTCATGGTTGGTTAGCGCCAAAGTAGAGACATCACAGAAGAAGTGTATAGAATAAAGTCATTCACTTCATCCTGACTAAAATCAGAGCACAAGTGAAGAGTGCTAGAGAGGGAGGCCCCAGATGTAGCTTCTAAGGTCATCCTCCCATTAGCTACCCTGAAACACTCAGAAATATGCTTTACTAACTTTCAAGCCAATAATGTTGACAAGCAACATTAATCATCACAGTATTCCAGCTGTGGAACACTATACATCTATTAAATTCATTTGATGTATGGGGTAGTTTAGATGTGATGTTTCTTTGTAGTTTTTTTTTTCCCTGTCTGAATGACCCTTTGTTTGTGAGCCTGGGCTATTAAAGCCATGTATTATAATTGCATTGGGTCTTTCTGATCTGCTATGTTTAACGATTTTTATTTTCTAAGGTTGGGTACACTGACATTTGGTGCATATACATTTACATTTGTTATGTTTTCTTGGTGGGTTATTCTTTTTATTACTATGTGTTGAACTTCTTTGTCTTTTCTGACTAATTTTGACTTAATGGCTTTTTTTTTTTTTTTTGGTGTGTTAGTCATCTCTCATGCCACTCAATAGTGAAACCTAAAGAGATGTTTATTTTGGTTCACATTTTAGAGGATGTGGTCTATGGTTGGCTGGACCCAAGGCAGAAATGGCATAACAAGGAGGATGGCCAAGGACAAGTGCTCAAACCATGGAAGCCAGGAAGCAGAGATGAAGAGCAATGGAGATGAGAATACGTGCTTCAGGTCACGATCCTGGTGAGCTGTCTCCAACCAGCTTGTCTTCATCCCGACTTTACAGGTGTTTCCTTTCTGATGAAAACACAAAGTTTTAAATTTTCAGCTTCACTATTTGCTCCTGATTCTCACTATAGATCTGGCTAAAAAGTAGCCAGAAGTCCTCATGCCACCACATGCAACATTAGACCGCCTTGAAATTTCCTTCACCAGTTAATTAGTTCACTGTCCTTAATCTCATTCTTCCATAGAGTCTCAGGAGATGGGCAAAATGTTGACAAACTTTCTGCCACAGCATGACACATAGGGTCTGCAGTCCAACTTCCAATGTGGTTCCCAAGTGAATTCCTGTCAGCATTCTTGTCTTCTGAGTTTTAACCAGTACCACACATCAAGCCTTGCTAATGATTTTTTTTTTTGGGTCTTCTCTAACCTATAGCTTTAAATCTTTCCAAATTCCTTCCACAAACTGATTCCAATGATGTCTGAACTACATTATTGTGTGTATCATAGCAATATCCCTACTCCCAATACCATTTTTTTTGGTCTTAATCACTTTCCTTTTGCTAAGACAAAACACACACACTTACAACTTAGAGAAGGAAGTTCTATTTTGGCTGTGAATTGTCAGTGGACTTTGCCAATAATTGGTTGGGTTGAAGGTAGAGGAGCATGGAGAAAGTGCCCGATGGAGAAAAGCTATCACTTAATGGTGTCCAGGAAGCAAGGAGACAAAGGAGAGAGGCAGAGACAAGAAGAAATCCTTTCATTTCATGCCTCCAGGGATCTTCCCTCCTGAACTAACTTTGTAGTCTAAGCTGGGCTCAAACTTGGAGCTGCCCTTCTGTCTCCGCCTCTCAACTGCTGGGATTACAGACATGTGCCATTGCACCTGGGATTAATTTCTGCTTATCTTGGAAGCTGGTTTTTCTTCAGTTCGGAAGAATAACTTTGCTGGACATAGAAGTCTAGTTTGGTAGTTATTTTCTTTCAGGACTTTCAGTATTTCATAGCTTTCTGCATTTAGTGTTTCTGCTAAAAAATCTGCTGTTCTTTGGGTGGGATTGCTTTTTGACAAGTGATTTTTTAATCTGGCAGCTTTCAATAATCTTTTTGCTATTATTCTATATGTTTTGATAGACAGTAACTATCCTATGATATCAACAGGTTGCCTTTTAGTCCCATCTGTTTGGAGATTTATGTGGTTCCTGTAAATGCATGTTCTTATCTTTCTCAAGATTTGTAAGATTTTCTGGTATTGTTTCCCTGAGGAGACTATCTATACCATTAGTTTTAATCTCAGTGCAGTTCTCTGTTCTTAAGTTTGATCTTATCAGGTCTTGGAGAGCTTGCATGTTTCACTTACTGCTTCTTATTTTTTATTGCTCTCTAAATGTGACAATCTACTTTATATTCAAACTCTGATTTTCTGTCTTCTGCTTGATCTATTCTATTTATGGGGCTACCTATAATTTTTTAAAATTTGATTTATTAAGCCATTTATTTCTAAGCTTTCTTTTTGTCAAACTATTTGTTTATCAAAATGCTCTTTTCACATCCTGAATTGTCTTCTTTATTTTATTCATTTGCTTATTTATATTCTTCTTCAGTTTGCTGAATATCTTTACCATTCTTTTGAATTTTTGTCTGATATTTTATTTTTTTGCAGAATTGGGGATTGAACTCAGGACCATGTGGTTGCTAGGCAAGCACTTATTCTACTGAGCTATCACCTCAGCCCTTTGTCTGATATTTTATTCAACTTGAAATCATTGGATTCAGTTACCACAGAGTAATGACTTTTGGAGGAGTCATTTTTTATGCCTCGCGTATTTCTATGTTGATATTTGTCCATCTTTTTGGATAATACATCTTCTACATTTGTGTGAGTCATTCTTAAGGAGCTGACTTCTCTCGACAAAGTGACCCGAGCTTGGGTTATAATAGTGTTGGAACTAATTCTAAATGGACCTTGTGGTAGAGTTGTCTTATTCTGTCTCTGCCTGTGATTGGTGGGTTTTGATACAGAACCTGCTGTATTTTAGACTGAAGGACCCACTTTGCTGGAAGCAGAACACTAGTGGGGTCCTTCTGGGGCAGGGAATTGTGTTGTAGACCGCAGAATAGTATGGAGCTGCATGTGTGGTTATTCCTTCACCATCTCTTCAATGTTCTTTGCACAAGAGTACTGGGATAATCGATGCCAGGAACCCTTGTACAGTGTCCACAACAGTCGCATTGTTTCTCTCTGCTATTGCTATGGGAAAGTATACCTTTAGGCCTTCTCTAACCATGTCTACCTGGGAATGTGTTTTCAGCAGGGACATTTATCTCCCCTATTCTTTAAGTTGAAGTATTTGCTGAATTTTGAGCAGAGTGAGGTTGTGGCTGGAGTGAGATGTAAATTCTGAGATCTGAACTGCAGCTGAAGTTCAGCAGCAGCGCATTCACCTCCCATGCCCTGGTGGTGATCCCCAGCTCCACTAAGAAAGGAGGAAATGTCAATGATTACAACATACAAACCATGTACAGAAATGTAGTAGGTCTTTTAAGATCTACACCAATCATGACACCAATGACAAAAGAAAGAAAAGTTATTGAAAGTAGTCTGGGCATGGTGGGGCATGCTTTTAATCCCAGTGCTGGGGAGGCTGAAAACAGGAGAATCACTACAAATCTGAGCCAAATAGTGAGACCCTGTACAAAATACATTTAAATAAATAAAAACGTAAAGCCTAAAAATAGAATTCACCATATTTAAAAAAGTTAATGAAAGTAAAAGTTATTACAATCAAGGGAAAATTGGACAGTAGAATAGAGGTGATGAAAAGACTTTAAAATATAAAGCATAAACAGAAAAACAAGAAATTAATCCAAAATATAAAAAGTGAACAGAAATAATAGAAGACATGAATGAAAATAAAAAATGAATATTAAACAAATAGAAAAAAAATTGAATAATTCTTCCTAATTGAGGTGTTTGGGTTGGAGGCCCTTCTTCCCAGGTGTGCATTTACTCACTTCTGCTGCCCTGCACACTCCCTGGCCATAGGTCCAGGATGCTCTGCTGCTACAGAGCCTATGCCAGGAAAGTAGTGTACACTGAGCCTATAGATCTCAAAACGAATGCAGTTTTTTTTTTTTTTTTTTTTTTTTTGACAGAACCGGGGATTGAACTCAGGACCTTGTGCTTGCCAGGCAAGTGCTATATTCTACTGAGCTATCTCCCCGGCCTTGGGGGGTATGGCAGGTATGTATGTATCTGGCTGTGGCTTTCTAACTTTTAGCCCTTCAAACCTATCACTGGCCTGCCAAGTGAGCAGCATATGCATAGCCTTATTTTCTATATATCCAGTGGTACAACAAGTGCCTGCTTAGTATCAGGATGCCTTGCCAGCAGAGAGCTTGGGGTGTGGCCAATGTCCAGACCTTAGCAAGCATCTCATTTGAAAAGACTCAGTATTACATTATTCGCACCTGGCCAGGTGGGTGTGTGCACTCTGCCCCACAGATTTAAGGACTTCAGTGAGTTTGCCTGAGAACCTCATGGCATCTGCTTACACTTGAAATACTGGAGATTAGGAGGAACAGTCAAATCTCAGGGTTCTGTCTTGGGTAGGCCTACCCCAGTACCAAGTGATTTGCTTCTCTGTCTTGGTGCTAACCTGGGTAGGCTTCTTGCATCTAGTTATATGACGGTTCCTGATGAGTGTTCTCTGAGAGATCTTGGGTTAATGTATTAATTTCTTCTCCAGAGCACACTTATCCTGCAGGGGAAATCACTCTTTAAAATAAGAAGCATTGCTTTCTCTTGTGGTAGGGTAGCCTGTCTTATGGGAGTTTACAGTATTGGGTGGCCAAGTTTCTACTTGTGGAGACTGGCTCCCTCCACATGAGGTGAAGCCCTGGAGATGTGTTTCCCATTTTGTTCTTTGTTGCCTTTCTGATTTTCCTATGCTCTCAGGTTTTCAACCCTTCTTTGTTAGTTTTTTCCTAAACTTCTTTCCACAGAATATAACCTTCCCTGTGTTGCCTTGAATCTTCTTAGCCTCACAGTCATATGAAAGATACTTCCATTCTGACATCTTTATTTTTTTCTTCTAATTTTTAAATTTATGCTTTAATTGATCTTTAATTGATTATTTGTCTAGGTTGGCAGGAACATTGCATTTTTTATATACTTACAACATAATTTGATACTTTAGCAGAGAAATTTTCTCTCTGCTAGTCCAAAATTTGCAGATAAGATTGAGTCACATAATGTAGCTTTAAGAAATTCTGATTTAGATTTTGATCCATAATGCATTAAATTTATAGTTTTGGAGAAAAATATCATGTATATTGACTTATACGTAATATAGACACTTCCTAGCCAGAATCATGGTTATTGTTACATCTTTTCAACTCTTCTCTTGTGTTATTCACTAGGTTCTACTTCTCTTCTCATAAAAGCTACATTTAACTTTGCTGTCCTCTTATCTGTATTTGTTCTTTATGAGAAGAGTATTAGTTTATTGACAATTCTTGGACCTAACATTAAGGTTTGTATTCCTCACCTCCAACTGTCTTACATGTCACTCTGGGATTCACTATTTACCTATTTTAATTTCTCCATTCAGTAGCAAAACCTACAAAATCTGCTTAGAATTTCTTAGGATAATATGGTTGAGGGATGTTGGAATGCCCACAGTTAGAGAAGAATTGAAGTTTTCTTTTTCTGTCTAGTTTTCAATTTTTTTCTGAGATAAATTGTTCTGCTATATATATTGCAATTTTATGGTAACTACAGAATATTAATTAAAGAGCAAAAGAGAACGCGCCTATGACCTAAAGTATGCTTTCCACTTGCTCCCAGGAGAGGCTGTATTTCATAATTTCATGGGCATTCTTATGGGATAGGGCTTTGTCTCCAACCACCTAAAAATAACTAGCACAGAAATAATCTCTTAAACAACTGTAGTCAGCTTGGGCTGCTGTAACAAATCACCGCAGACCAAATGGCTTAACCAGCAAGTGTTATCTCTCAAGCTCCAGAAGCTGGGAAGTTGAGATGAAGGTTTCCCCTGGTTCTGCCACTGATGATGGCTCACTTCCTTTATGCAGGTGGTCCCTTCCTGCTATGTCTTCATATGGCAGGGGTTAAGCACTCTTACCGCTTCTTATAAGGGCACTAATTCCATTCATGAAAATGCATTTACATGATTTAAATGCCTTGTAAAGACCCTGTTTATTAATTGTACAGGAGTTTCTTATTACATAAGTGAGAGAATTTCAACATGAATTAGCAGGTTATGCAAACATTCAGTTCATATCAACTATTATAATCTAATAACACTTGATAGAGGACTAGTGTCTGCTTAGGAAGAGCACAGTAGCCGGTGTTCAATCCCTGGTGTCCTGTGCTGGCCCTGCCCCTGAGGTGCACTGAGACTGAGATTGAGGCTGGGCGTGGTGGCACACGCCTAGAATCCCAGCACTTGGGAGGCTGCAAACAGGAAGATCACTATGAGTCTGATCTATGTAGTGAGACCCTGTAGATGCTGTAGACCCTGTTCTAAGTACATTAAAGAAAATAAAAATAATCTAAAAACACTTTAATTATTGTATGCCTATATGGATTGCTACCTTAAGAACAAGATCCTGAATAGCATAAAAATTAGTTTTATAAGTATTAATAGTATGGTGTCAAAAATATGCACCTAGAAGGGCACACCGTTGTGCACAAGTGGGGACATTACAAAATTACAAAGCTGAAGAAAAAGATGTGGCCTTTGGGGAGAGAATAAATATTAACAAGAAGTTAGGGGAATTCAGAAAACAAAGCTACTTTTTGTCTATCATTTGTCTTGCCTGGTAATATAGAAAAACTACATGAGGAATAGAGGGGGGTGGAGGTTATAGCTGCTTTTACTGTAAGATCCATTAGGATTCCTTCCCAATAGCCCCATCTCAGCCAACAGAAAGCAGGGGTATTGCTGCTAAAAGGAAACTCTGCAGCAGAATTCCTCCCCTGAATGGAGTTCTACCATTGTCAATGCAGTCATTTTTAGTGACACATGGAAACACACACCCAGGTCAGACCCAGTTCTACAAAAATTGATTTTTTTCTCCTACTGTAATCTTTAGAATATCATTCAATACTACATTTTCTAATAAAACATAGCCATTTTATTCTACTTAGTGATCTATGTAACATCATTACTGATACGAAAAAATTTAAAATTCAAGTAGCTACATTTTATGTGCAGCACACACATCTGCCATTTGAAGCTTAGCTCACAATCAACTTGAAAAGTCAATCAATTTTCATTTTGTCCTCATCTCCTAGGTAACCAGAGCATCCATCCAGACCCTTGCCAGGGGAGAACATTTAAAAAAATAATATGTATTCATGATCTGTTTCTTCAAACATTGACTTCAGAGGAAAGTAAAGACCTACCCACAAAGTGTTTTAAATCACAGCAATATAAAATTTTCTTTGATTCTGGTGAGAGGGCTTCAGGAAAACATAACATGGAATACAACATCATTATATTTCTGTCTCTTGTGATCTATCAGAAATGAAAACTGCACCACCTGCTATGTCTATTATGCATTTAATGTGAATAACAAGCATCCTACTGCTGGTGATTAAAACAAATTGTAAGCCATCTGACATTATACTTATACCCTATCCTCTGCTTCATGATTCTGAGAAAGATATGACTTGGGGATGGGTGCTTAGGGACAAGTCTTTTGATATGAGTACAAGGCACTTGGCCTCAAAGGAAGTCATTTATCTGCCAAAAGCCATCTCTAAAAGAAGGCATTATGTAAAATGGAATTATAAAACAGTATTATTGGCACAATGCAAAGTGTGCAAAATTCTAGCAGTTGAAAAAAGAAAGAGTAAATTTTATCTTACCTGAATCCTTGTGGTGTATGAAGTCATGAGAAAAATAGAACATTTATTGCTTTTACAAATGACTCACATTCAGGAAGTTATGGATCTTGCTTGTCTTGTTAAAAATGGTCAAATCCCTCTACTACACAGGCTTCAAGTGCATCTGGGTCCACCTCAACTATATGGGAACAGCCAAGTGCCTATGGGCCATGATTTCCTGTGGGAGGAGTTAATCCATACCCTGTAAAGGTTCAGTGCTAAATACTGATGCATACGTTGGAGAATGGCGTTTGCCAAATACTTATTGGAAGTATGGAAAGAAAAACAATCTGGAAATAAAATAACATGAACTGGAGCTTTAGTCTATGTTTTTTCTCTGTCATAAATATTTTGGCTTGAATATTTTGAGGGATTTGGAAACTGTCTAAGGTCCTGGTTCTGAATCCAAAACAAGATAGGGGCAAAGACCGCCAGAAAGTGCTGTCCTCGTTCTCTTGGGATTCTTCTGTGGGAGCTTAAAGAAATGACTGATTTGTATTTGGGCTTCACCTGTGAAATCAAGCGTTGGTGAAGAGACCATTCAGTTTCCGCCCACTTCAAAATGTAATGGTTTTATCTAGTAGACTATGAGCACTTTAGGAGTTTCTTCTTACCCTCACATATGTACATATGGATTATATTTATTTAAAATAATTTAAAACTTCAAGCGACATAAAACCAGGTAATAATTAACAAGATTCATATTACAAACTGAAGATGTGGTCTGGTTAGGAGTGTACAAAATATAATAAGTCAAAGTCAAGCAACACTGTGTGTTTACATCTGAATCTACCTATGTGAACTTTATTTATGCCAACCTGCAATGAAAGAGCCAAGAAGAAGTCTGAGAATCGGTCAGCTAATAGATGAGCCAGGTATCACATAGTGCAAGATCCTGAAATCATTCACAATTCAAGTAAATACATCTCATTAAGAAAAAAAATGTATAGTATAGACTAAACAGTCAGTAGTGTATTTTACAAGCTTGTTAGGTAAAGTTTCCATTCCTGAGGAGTTCAATAACGGCTCAGTGGAAACAGTTAAACATCTCTGGAAGTCTTTTGATTCTGCTTGGTAAACACAATACAAGTCAGAACCATTTTGCTAAACATAAAAACAGACAGTGTGCTGATTTAAATTTCATAAGAACGTTGTTTTCTATAGAGCTCTGAGGGTGTCTTTTGGCCCTTGCTGAGAAAGATCACAATCAATGCATAGGGCTTTGAGAAGTTTTATGTAACAAACAGATATTCTAAAACAGCTCATGGAAATGTTAGTGTTGCCTATAGTTAACGTTCATTTTATTAACCAAGTCAAAGTACATATATATGATGAAAATCTTAAAATATATAAGACCTATACTATTAAAATACATAACATTATAAAATATATTGCTTAACAAAGAAAATAAAAATACTTCTCTCATTGTCTTTCATTTACTATTTTTTAAAGTGTCTTCAACTGTCTCAAAGTTTCTTTCTGTATCTGTTTTTCTCTATGCTATATATTTTTCTCAGAAATTAAATAGAATTAGTTGTAATGTTTATGAAAAAGCAGTGAAAATCAATATAGGTTGCAATTTTAAAAACAAGTTATTATCCTGACAAGAGAGTTATATAAATATTTTGTATTCTTTTTTTCTGCATAGAAAATGAGAATGCTTGTTTTTAATCTAACATTCTGATTTGGAAGATCATTTAGTTATGTTTTTGAATACTGCATACCAATATTTATGGTACAACTTCAAGTAATTGAAGCAATTTTTAGTTTTCTGGGGAGATGGCTCAAGAGAATAAGTGCTTGCCTGGCAAGCTCAAGGGCCTGAGTTCAGTTTCCAGGTTCTGAAAAAAAAAAAATCTCTTCTAGAAATATCAGTCCAGTGCAAAACTGAACAGTAATACCAAAATTTTTAAAATTTTGGTGCTATTGAGAGAATCACCTTAAATAATATTAAATAGCGCTCATATCTCTTACATAGCGGCATGCTTGTCTCCACCATCACGCTCATTTTAGGAACTTCTACCTGTCCTACAATTTTGGGTCACTTTCCTCAGACTTAGAATTCTGAGAGAAGACATCAATTCCTTTATGTCTGAAGTGAGAAATGGCACCCTCAAGTCTACTTACTTTTGCATATTTCCAGATCAGATGAAGATATTTTGTACGTTTGATATTCAAGATCTTTTATATTGTTGCTGAGGCTAACTCTTCACAATGACCACTGGATTATTTCTCCAATGTATTTAACATCTACTGAACAGAAAGACTTATAAGTCTTTGTATGTGTTACACAGTATCTAAAAGAATGAACTTTACTCATCATTTTATTTTCTCTGCAAAGGCTCTTTCAGTTGTAGTCATGTAAGGATTTAATTCAAATGCCATCAATTATATTAAGGTCTTCTTATCCTTGACACCAGTAAACCAACCTTGATAACATAAAAATAGATTGTTGGACAATTGAAGTTTAGGCATAAGTTATGGTCTAGGAAATAAGGGAAAATGAGACTGTAGCAAGGCTACTGGACTGAGAGAGAATAAACCTGAAATATTTATCCATCAGAAATCTGTATCTCTCTCAGCCACTTGTTTTTTTCTGGCTTATGTTGAGGTGATCTAGGTATGTGCTTCATCTTTGACTGTGGATGTAGGACTTGAGGGCAAAAATCATGTCTGATTACACTGGAATCCTGTGCAAGAGACATGCAGTGAGCTAGTAGCCACTCTGTCTAGTGAAGGAGGCATTTGGATAAACTGAGAGAACACATATGCTAAGTGGCATTGTGTGAGTTAGGAAACTCTGGCCTGAGGCAAGGGCATTAAACAGACACTTTGGGACCAGAAAGTCATCTCAGAGGTAATAGATCTGGTAATGGAAAGAATAATGTAGTTTTGGGGAAGTCAATAAGACCACGCAGGGGATGAATATTTAATACGAAGGACTTTTTAGTAATACACATCTCCAAATAACAATGGCATACTCCATGAATTTGTGGACCTGGAGGTGTAGAGTTGCAAGCCAGTTGACTATATTTGCAGAAATAAGGAGGAAACTCATGTATTCTTTAGATAAGACATCTTAGCATCCTGGAAAATAAATTTATATGATTCTTGTCACAGAATCCTAGAAGTTAAAGATTCAAAAATAACTAGTGAAAAATAATCATTAGTAAATTTTTACTAAGTGTATATTTCATTAAAATAATTAGTAAAAATAATTATTAGTAAATTTTTACCAAGTATATATTTCATTAAAATACCAACCTAAAACTGCATTTCTTTCTTGGAGATATGGTTTTGATGTGTTGCCCAGGAGGGCCTTGAATTCCTGGACTGAAGTCGTCTTTCCTCAGCATCATAGGTAGCTGTGACCACAAATAGCTATCCTTGTGGCTGGCTCCATTTTTTTTAACTAATAGAAAAATCATACATTTTATTCTGGGAAAAGAAAATGAGAATTTTTCTTTTCAGAATGTTTGAACCTTTAACATCAATTCTTTTTATCTTAAAACCTTTTTAAAAATGCTTTTGGTACAGTGTCTCATTATGCAGCTTGGACTCCTAGGGATCCTCCTGCATCCAGCCTTCCCAGCGCTGGGATTACAGGCATGCACTACGAAGCCCATTTTTGGTGACAGGCTCAGCATGCCTGGGGGTAGGGGAGGGGCAGCATGTGGTGCCAGGGATGGAATTGTGGTCCCTGTGTTTTCCTAAGCAGGTACTTAGTTCACTGAGCTATCTCACCAGCACTTTGATATCAATTTTACTTTTTTTTTTTTTTTTTGCCTTCCTTTAAAACTATACTTCAGAGCTAGTTCTACTTTACCTGAAGAAAATCTTCTATCACATTCAGATTTCAAGAAATTTCATTTTAAAAAAATTGTATGTCTAGATACAATCAATACATATACATATACATCTAGGTAATAATCAAAACTGTATTTCTTATTTGAACTCAAAGCTTTTTCCCTCTCTGGGTGCAATAAGCTGCAGAACAAAACCTTTATGAGTAGTGGGAGGTACGCTTCGTGGTAAAGCACTTGCCTAGCATATGTGAGTCTGAGTGTAATTCCTAGTACCTCAAAACAAAATAAAGCTAACTGCAAACAACAAACAAACCAAAATTAAAATAAAACAACAACAACACAACCAAATGAAAACAACAACAACAACAAAAACCCTGCACAGGAAGAGGCACACACAGCCAATCTCTTTTTTTCCCTTACATCTTGACTTTTGTTTCTCTTCTCTCTTCTTCTCTCCTTTCTCCTGGATGTACCAGGATCAAGCAGAAGAAAAGAGCAAGAGTGGACTCTGTTGACTAGCACTGCTGTGAGCTGATAGAAGTATTCTCTGAGCTTAGCAGATGTTGGCAAATGGCTCATCTGTTGGGTTGCATGGAGGTTGTTGTAGGTCCTTTACAGACCTTTCCTCTACCAGGAAATTTCTCACTTGCAGTAGTCTGACCCATGCAGTCAATCTTCCCCTTGGTATTGCCAAGAAAGTATCTTCCTTCTGAATGGGCTCTTTGAATTTTTTTTTTTTTTCATTATGGTTAAAGTGAAGAAACACTCACCTTTTTCGTCTGTACTAGAAAAGAAAGTCATGGCACTCCAACAATTTTTTTCCCAAAGAAATTCCCTCTCAACCAGTTTCAGTCCTTAAAACAGTTAAAGTAGTTTATAAGATGAGTGCAGCAAAACTGAATTTTGACCATTTTACTTTTCCTATACTGTATTGTTCTGATGCTCCAGAAACAAAATGACACACTTCAGAACATGAGAATAATTGATTTTCTAATTGGAGACCCATTCATAACTGAGACTAGCTTGACAAACTTTGATCTGCGAATCATCCTAAGAAAACCACAAAGATGAAATTCACTAGACACTTATTAAATGCATAGAATAATGTGTAACTTTGATCCTTGTCTTGAATAAAACATGTGACCTCAGTTGAGATTTAATAGTATTAGCATCTTTAGGTATTTTTGGGGATGGGGCATGCTCTTCTGCTTGTTTGTCCATTTCCTGAAGTCTTGTGTGAACTTTGATAATTACATGTTGTAGGGATGGGCCAGATATTTAATTATCTACTTATATTTTTTATCATATTTATGTTTTGTCTCTCCCAGTAATTCACTTGTTCACCTCCATTTTTGCTGTGATATTGTTCAAATAAGGGAAATACATTAGTTATTTCATCCTTGTGAACTTTAAAAACTTCCTTGGGAAATAAGAAAAGATTCACCTGATTTTCCATGAAGTGTTTCTCCTGGTTCCATGTATGAACAGCTTCCTTAGATTCCCCACACCAATAATAAATTATTAAAGCAATCTCCTGGGTAAAAGGAGAAAAATGTGGTCTACTGACAGCACTGTGATAAACACTCAAATTAATTATGAAAGCAACATGGGTAAAAGTTCAAAACCTACCCTTGTTCTCTGAATATCTTTTCCCTCTGAAATAGGAGGAAAACTTTCAATGTAGAAATTTCTGAAAAACAGACTGCAACTCAATCCTAAAGATTAGTTTAACACATTGCATTTTTTGCGTTGCTTTCTAAAAAGATAAAAAAAATGATTGGATCTGACAGTAATCATGACCATTATCCAAAGCATTTTAGGGTCATATCCTAGTTTGGCTAGGTAGGGAATGAGTGGCTATTTCAATCCTGGGCCACCCTCTACCAAGGAATTAGGTATGGTAGCAAAAGGCCTACAATCTGAAACCAGAAAATAAATTCAGTGTAAAGTAGAATTGAAGAATAAAAAAGAAAGAAAATAAAGAGGGGAGACACCAAATAACTTTCAGACTACAGCTGAATTAAAACCAGAAGACATTTTCTGTTAATGGAGACAGACTGTATGAGAATGAAGGTCACCCTTTACAGGAAATATTGGTAACAAGTTGATAACATTCCAGGCTTCAGTTTTATTGGTCTTCCTGTCTACAAGAGACCCTTTCCCGTGGGTGTGTTTAAAGAGCCCACAAGGCTCTAGATAAATGATCTGTAAGGATACCTTCTTCTCTGTTATAAATACAGTGTAATGACATGCCTCATTTGCCAGTTAAAGCCATAATGGTTTATTCAGATCCATCATGCTAAGGGTTACTTGGGGACTGTTGAGAAGACGCATGTTTTTCCTGCCAACAAATGCATTTAGTCCTCCTGCTGCGCTGTATTACACTGCGATGTGAAGCTTCTTCATGAATTGTTAAGAAACACTGGGTAGGGAAGGAAGAGGGTTCATGGCAGGTACTACCCTGATCTCCCTCGTATTATTTCTGACAATCTTATCATCATATAGTCTTTTTCTTTGCAATAAGCAAAAATAAACAAGCAAGAAAAGTCAAGAAAAGGTTACCAATTAGAAGACAGGTCACTTTTGAATAAAATATCTGAATGTCATCTATTTTCCATGCATATATAGCACATCAACGTATATTTTAATCTACTTGTTTATTACATATATCATTATGTGAACTACACATTTAAAAGTTAATATGCAGACCCATTCTAAAGGTGATATTTACAAAGCTGTTATTCAAACTGGGGTAGAAACAACGTCTATGGTCAGTCTTAAAAGATATCAAGAAGTGCTTGGTTCTAATTCCCTTCAATTTCTCAGCCTCCTGAGGGCTGGTATTACAGGCATGTGTCACCATGCTGGGCTTGTTTTATTCTTATAATTTTGACTAACCTTTTAAAATTTTAAGTACTTTAGTCATATGTTTCAATTGTCATGATTTTGAATTGGCTGCAGTGAGCTAGCAACTCTCAGACATGGGTACCTGCACAAAGTTATGAACATGATATGAGGCATGCTATATACATACACATTCTCCAGACTTGTCCATGAACTTAGCTTTAGTGTTTTAGCTCCAAGAAGAAGAGCTGTTCATCTGGATTCTAACTTAAGGATTGAGTGGTACCAACAGTTTTGTGAGATACAGAACACCTCCCAATTTCTATTCTTATTTTTTTTTATTGAGAAAAAAACAGCAATGGCAGTTTCAATACCGATTATTAGCAGTTTCATAATTATTACACTGCATATTGTTTGTAGTGGTTATTCATAGAACAAGATGCAGTCATGATATGCTGTCCAAACACTATTAGTACAAATCTTTCTTCTTACTGAATTAAGAGAAAGTA
>NDGM011251086.1:3622-24876 GCA_002564305.1 Octomys mimax
TCTCTCTCTCTCTCTCTCTCTCTCTCTCTCTCTCTCTCTCTCTCTCTCTCCCTATCTATCTATATCAGAACAACGTGATGGCAATTTTCCACTGTGTGGGGTGAAGTAATTTGTATACTTCTAGTATAAAAGGTTGTAAAAATTTCCTTTGTTTTTTTTTAAACTAATTTCCTTTGCAATCATAGTCAAATGCTGTTACAGGAGTTTTAAATTACTCTATGTGTGTGTGATTTTCCACTATAGTTTAATAACTGCAGTTATTATTTCCTGAGGCATCATTTACTTTCATGGTAATCTGACTATATATATGAAGTTGCTGCCCATTTAATGTATCAGATTTCTATATCAAAATTAGTATAAATTATTGCAAACAAGTTTGAAGTTATGTTTTTGTAATCTTGTATTTTAACTGAGCTTGATTGCCTAGGCTAGGAGAAAATAATAAGGTTGGCAAATGTAAAATCAGCCCTCCCTATTCAGAACTATTTGTTTGTATTAGCCTTTTGAGAATCTCTATCTTTTTCTCTGTCTCTGTCTCTCTGTCTCTGTCTCCATCTCTCTGTCTCTCTGTCTCTCTGACCCTCTCGGTCTCTCTGTCTCTCTCTGTCTCTGTCTGTCTGTCTGTCTGTCTGTCTGTCTGTCTCTCTCTGTCTGTCTGTCTCCCCTCTCTTTCTAACAAAAACAAACGTGAAGACAGTGAATTTGTTCTCAGTCAGCAGTCTTTCCTCCTTTTAGTATAATTGGCTTGTAAAACATACATAAAGGATGGTCTTACCCTGTGGGCCAACTATTTTACCTCAAAGATGATTGTTTTATTTTAGATAATTAGTATCAAAATGTTCTTTATGAAAGGAAATTGATACTTTGAGGTAAAAAATAAATATTTCTTTTGTACGTATAAATCTTAGTGGGCACACTGGAAAAACTTATGTAATTTTTCAAATATACAAATGGAATAAATAAATGTGATGTGTTATAAATGATAATTAGCAGTAGCTAGTATAATTTATAGGAAAAAGTGAATAAAATGTCTTAATTACATATACTTTACTAAAAGTTGAATCAATGAATTGTAAGAGTAGCAGTCATTCTAATTTATAAGAATATTTTCAGAAGTAAGTCTTGCCTTGTTTTGGAAAATACAAGTAGAGGATCTTAAGAGAATTTATTCTTACATACATTGCAGATTTTTAGTCTCATCAGTACATAGGAATTGACACCATATTGATATCTTTAGTTTGGAGAATATTGAAAAGATGAAGGATACTGCTTATCCCATTATTTTGCTTATATTTCCTGTAATACGTAAAATCCTCTAATCAAAAATCCTCTAATATGTAAAATTGCTCTAATCAGTTCCAAGCTTCTCACTTAGAAATGCTCATAGACTGGATGTTTCTAAAAATTTCATTCAGCCACTTAATTTCTGGACACTATAACTCACATTTGAAATCATAAATTCTTTTTTTTTTTTTTTGCTTTGTTCCTCTTATTTTATTTTCATTAAAGTCCAAATGTCACCACATCTATAGTACCTGAGTGGAGCCACCAAATGTTCAACTGAACAATTTACACAGACTCTTCAATATTCCAAACTCCAGGTCAACTTCTTTTAACCTCATGATGAAAAAGCTTCTCACTTTTTCTTAGCCCAATCTTTGTGGTAAAGGATGAGATGGTGTGAACCTTGCTTAAGGAGTCATGTCAAGGTACTGTTCTTTCTTTCCCTGTTGGAATTTATATGAGGGAGATAGCTGGCCATATACTGCACATAAACACCAGGAGTTGAGCACATTTTTTTGTGTGTAAGAAGAATAATCACAATATCCTAATCCAGTATAGGACTAGGCAGCCATTGAAGAATGATTCAAATTTACATGAGATCATAAATTCTTATGAAAATAAATGTAAATGTTCAAGATGAACAACTTGAGTGTAAGTGGAGTTTTAAATTCAAGATATGATATTTTTAACACAATGGATTACCACTCAACTCTAAAAAGGATAAATTTGAGACATCTGTGATGGACCTTAGAACTATACTTTCAAGTAAAATAAATATCACACACACACACACACACATACACACACACACACACACACACACACACACACACACACACATACACACACACACACACACACACACACACACACACACACACACACACACACACACACACACACATAAATACTTGATTGCCTCTCCAGTGTGGAAACTGAAAGTGTCAATATGAACCAAGGTGTACAATATGTGTTGTGAAACAGGAAGAAATTTTTCAAATGTAAAAGGAAGAAGAGAAAAATAAAAAAATGAGAAAAGAAGGATAAAATAGAAACAAAGCTTTATAAATAAGGAGGGTATAGTGGCTTTCATATTGGTGCTCAACTTGTTACACCCAGCTGAATGGAACTAGCATGATGCTGGGTGTGGAAGGCCCAACAGAGGACTGTGGTCAGCAGTATGAGAAGCACAACTGGAGAAGCTATTGAGAGGTTGTTAGGGAAGCTGTTTGAAGAAGTTGTTTGAGCTGTTGCAAGCTGCTGGTTCTCTTGGGCTGTTCTGCTGGAGGACCTTGTTGTGCTGGCTTTCCTGGTGAGCTTGTTTGTTCTCATCAGAGGAAGAGCTCAGGACCCCGTTGTAGCTGAGAATGGCTGTGGTTCATTTTTGGGGAGTTCTGATTCTCATGTTTGAGCATTGATTCTTGGATCCAGAGGGGAGGAGGATGCACAGCTCAGTCTTCTAGAAAAGCTTGTCATGTTCACTTTCCTAATGGGAACTCAATTTTCCCCACTGGTGGAGGAGCTTGAGACCCCACTATATCTGAGGATGGCTGTAGTAATTTTAGGAGGAGTTCTGGTTCATAGCTAGAGCACTGTTTCCTTGTTCTAGTTCAGATCCCTTAGCCTGCTAGCAGAGACCCTCCATACCCCTGGCATTGACTTCCTAGATTGCACCACTGATCTGTGGGCCTTTCCAGGGCAGAACCATGAAACAGGCCTGCATGAGACATTGTCATGTGCTGTAAGCCTCCAAATGGACTCATGAGAGGCACTGTTTCTATGGGCTCTAAAATTTCAACTGGACTCCTCCAGAATATTATGATCCAGCTTCTCAGTTGGATTATTTGGTCTTTAGTATGTGGTCAGATTTCCTGCACTCTTTGCACATGATTCTTTGGATAATAATAAAATAATCTTATAAAACATGTCCTGTATTGTATTGTTCCTCCTTGAAAAACCCGAAACTGTGATAGAGGCGAAGAGGAATTGGAGAGAGGAGAATGGGAAACAAAGCAATCAAGATGTAGCAGGTACAGGTACAAATTCCCCGTGATGAATGTGATTATTATGCACATCTAAATTCTACCAGTCAACTTAATAAAAGTGAAAAGAGAAGAGATGACAGGAAACTATTATTGTGGCTATGGCAGGCTTTTCCAGCAAAGGAATGCTACTGGCTTTGTTAGTACATATTCCTGACCTCTCTTTCTACTTCTTCAATAGCTCCTTATATCATTATTTCCTGATTTCACTGTGCTGCAGATATTGGGGTCTCTCAGTTCTTAGACTGTACTGAAATACTTTTCTCAGATGTGGGCCTTTCATAGCGTCTTCTAGCTGGAGTGTTTCCCCAGGTACTTTTCACTGCAGTTATTCTGATGGTCTTTGCATTCCATGGTTTCCCAGATGAACACTGGAATCTTCCTATGGTGTACTGAATCTTAACGTTTAATGAGGTGTGTAAATGATTTATTACAATCTGTAATTTTCTTTATTCATTTTAGTTTGCATGTTATTTTCTGCTTTGCCATCAGGATTTCTGCTTCTCTGTCTCTGATGATTAGCACAACAATCAGCATAGGTGTAAATGAATATACTTAAATAATTTAATAGTAAAACATAGACTTCAATTTATCAGTGTTGAAATCTCCTCCTCTTATTACACAATTTTAGAACATAATGTTATTAGCATGTTAACATTGTTATATATAATTTATAAATATATATAAGTTAATGATGCAAAAATGAGAAAATCAGACATAAACTAGCATTATCAACAGTTAATGTTGCTATGAAGAAACGTTAATGTTGCTATCAAGATACCAACAGCTATCAACAGTTAATGTTGCTATTAAGTTATACTTAAAATATTCATTTTAGCACTAATTTTCAAAGTTCTTGTATACCAAAAGACTACGTTAACATGTTCAGGAGTGTGGCATTCAGAATCTTACTAAATTTAAATCCTGGCTTAACTGTTTTATGCTTATTCAACTTGATATCTGTGTGCCTCAGTTTCTGTAACAGGATTAAATACTTATAATGTCCCGATTAACATATTATGAGCATTGGGTAAATAAATAATACCTGTTATTTGTAGTTACATTCTCTTTTATTCACTAATCATTTCTCTTACTTACCTAAAAATAAGCTGCACAGAGAACTAAGCTGCTTCTTAGCTGTCTAAGTTACTTATCAAATGAATGGCCATTACATTTTCATGGTATCAGGCCTGTAGCAAATGTGAATATGATACATATACTTAAATGTGTGTCATACTTAATCTAAGTTAATCTTAATTGTGTTGGTGATTTATTTTATAAATCATAATTTTCTGTAGTATAGTTCTAAATTCAAATTATCTTCTTAATTTTCTTAACAATAAACTCTTTAAGTTGAACATAAGAAAAATATTACTTTTATCTTATTTATTTATGCACAGAACAAAAAGGATGAATTTGCTATTGAAATGGTCTAACCCATCATCAACTGTTACAAATAATAATTATTCTAAAGTAAGGGTCTCACATTTTTTTTACTTTTCTTTCTTCTTTTCTTTTTTTTTCTTTCTTTTTTACATTTCTTTTTTTTTTCAGTACCAGGGGTCAAACTCAGGGCCCTGTGCTTGCTATACCACTGAGCCATCTAGGTAGCCCTCATTTGCATTTTTTCCCAATGCAGAATGTATTTCTTTTAAATGTAGAATTGCAGAACCAAAATATATTATCTGCTTAACCATTTGAATCCTGGAGATAATATCACCAATTTTTTCAAGGAATTTAATGTTTTGTTTTATTAATGCAAACTATATCTTGAGGTTTTTTCATTTTCAGAATGAAGGAAAAAGTTTATCATAATAGTAGTACAGCATGTGATTCAAGTGGCCTGTTCCTTTGACAAAGAGTACTTAGTATTTGTAGATTCCATAATTGGTTTTAGAAGACTCCTTTAAAAGAAAAAAACCAAGAGATTTTCTAATTTAAATAGGCTTTAAGGAATAGATGGGATATTTAATGTGTTAAGGTGAAAATCGTGCATGTAATATTAACAAGTAAGAACTTTTCTTGAGCTCAAAGAGTTAGTACTTATTGTATGCAGGTCTGCTGGTTGCCAATAAGGTAACCTCATTACAATGAGCAAAAGATGTTCATACTTTCTCAGTGATGTCACTCCCTAACCATTTTCTTATGTATACCTGAGACCTTTAAGGAAAAAACACTGTGTTATATTCTTAATGTATAAAATAAATTAGGAATGTAAAATAAATCTAGACAATAGTTACTTTCATTTAAAGTTTAACATACTTAAAATATCCTCATGGTCTAAGAGTAGGTCCCTACAATGCCAGACATTCCAGGAATTCCAGGAACTAAAACTCAGACATCTTTCTAGCTTAGTTTTCTTTTTTACATCTAGTGATTACAACCTAAAATTTCATTGCTCAACAGAACCAAAATAGAAGTCATATCTTGGCACATAGTAATTTTATCATAATTGTTGATATTATTTTGATTTTTTTTACTTTAATAATTCATTTAAACCATATATGCTCTATAAAATAATTTACTTCCTCTCTCAGTTGCTTTGCCATTGCTGGGACACAATGTTTAATGCCCAGGCCTTTCATTTACTCTGGCTTAGTTTGTAGAGGTTCCAGGCCATAGTTGGCTGGCTCAAATCCCCTGAAGAGTATCATGCCCTTATTGAACAATTTCCACAAGAGCTTTAAGGAAATATCTAGATATCAACCATAACACTTTGTCCCTAGTGCCCACAAAACTCATGCAAATCTCTGTGCAAAATGCACTTAGCCCATGTCTAAGAGGTGTCAAAGACCTAACAGTTTTGAATTGCAAATGTAATTGTATTTGCATTGAGAAATCTGTATCCATTCTCCTCTGAGATTCAAGGCAAACTGAGAGCCCCTTTGGAATGGAAATGTTAAACATTGCCAATGTACAAATTCCCAGAGTAAACATCCCACTCCAAAAAGAGAGAAATAGGGGGAATAGATAGGAATGGGACCAAAACCAAGACTGAAATCCAGCAGAGCAAACATTATACCCTATATTCCACATCCAGTATCCCAATAAATCTGTGGCTAGCTATGAATTCCAAAGGGCTTGTGCCATCACCCTCCCCTCATGGCACTATGAGTGGTTGAGCCAGCTTTGCTCACTTCTTATAGCAGATGGTCCACATTCCTAGCTTTTCCAACATTTTGGGAGACACAAGGGAGTTTAGGCTTCACAGACAACTTCACATGCTGTCTTCTGAGGGTCACACTTCCTGACTTCTCAGATCATCTTCCAACATCTGGCAAGAAGCCTCTATGACCCCACCACTCTTACATTATGCACACTCAACAACCAGAACCGCATGGAGGATGACAAGTTCTGCCACCATCTGGATGAGTACCTGAGTCCTTTTCCATCTTGCTGGTGGCTGCTGAATCCTCTAAGTGCCTGAATGTCTGAGCATACTAAACTAAATATAGGGCAATCAATTCCACAGGCAACTCTTCTCCAACAGAGTGTCCTGAGGCTTTCTACTCAAAGCAAATCCCATCAGCCTGCAGAGTGCAGTGGTGCACAATCCCTCAGGCCATTCAATGTTAATATTTGCAGCTCTCTTAGGATCCATCTTTATAGGATTCAACTTTAATGAACTCTTCTTCTAGTTGAACTCAATTTTTTTTAAAGAAATCATTTAGCTAGGGGCCAGTGAATAACTCAGTGGACTAAATGCCTGGTTTGGCAAGTGCAGGGACCAGGGTTTGATCTCTTCTCTTGAGTGCTATGCTGGCTCCATCCTTGGGGTGTGCTGTGTGGGCCACTGTGTCCAGGCATGGAGGTACAAGCCTGTAATCCCAGTCCTGGAGAAGCTGAATACAGGAGGATCATCATGAGTCTGGTCTTCGTATTGAGACCCTGTACCAAATACACAAATGAAAAAGAAAAAAAAAAGAAAAGAAAGAAAAAGGAAAAATCATTTAGATGGGCTGTTTTTCTTTTTCCTCAGTATAGAATTGATTAGAAGCCTCCAACAGTAGCCATTGCACAGCAACATTAGGCTATTTGAAGTTTCTCTTGCTGAATTAATTAGTCTTCCATGCTTGCTCAGTATCGATCCTTATCTTAGGATAGGAGAGTAGTATAGACAAATTTTCAGCTACAGTATCACACAAACAGCCTTGCATTTAAGTGCCAATGCAGTCATTGTTCCCAAATGAACCTTCCTCAGCCTGGGCTTTAGCAATTGCATTTCGATCTACATTTTGTTCTTCCAAGTTCTCCTACAAGCTCTGCTTATAGCCTTCTGGGGCTGTTTCTCCAGCCAGCATCTCCTACCCATTCCAATCTCCTTATACAAAGAAGTTCTAGGTCTAGAGCCTTCTGACTCAGGGCAAGGCAGCGTCACAAAGTCCCGGGGAAAAGCTGTCTTAGTTGCTTTCTTATCACTGAGACGCAATACCTGACATCCGCAAAACAAAGGAGGAGGGAGTCTATTTTTGGCTCATAATTTGTAGAGGTTTCAGTCCATAGTTGTCTGGCTCCAAGGCAGGGCGGCATAAGTTTATAGTGGCAAATGGCAGTCCTCAACAATGTGGGAAAAGTGTTTTGTAACTGATTACATAGTACACATTTATGACTCTGTGTGTATTAGCTATAAAGAAGATATAAAAAAAAATCTATGTTCCAAGAAAACTTTTATTGGACATTGAAATCCGAGTTCCATACAATTTTCACTTGTCTATGAAATAAAAATCACAGAATGCCATCGTTTCAAACTAAGCTCCTTTTACCCAGTCTTTGCAGAATATGCTAAAAATCTAAGTGCTGAAGTTCTACCTCACAGAGCTGAAACTAAGCACTTTATCTAACCTTCAGAGAAATAGGATTAGAGAAATAAAAGCCAGATTTCACAAAAAGCCAGAATCATTTGGCATGATAATGAAGTTCCCTTTTTCTTAACTCTTACATGAAAATACTAGAAATCAAGAAAGTTGATATTAACCTTTTTTTCCTTTTTAATCTATCTTTCTCACCTTTGTTTTATGAGTAGTATTGAAAATTACCATTTTTCTCCACCACAGTCCTAAAGTATTGTATCACAATATATAAAAGTATCACACTTTTATGAAGTATTGCTCCATTTTGAATAAAAAATGGACAATTAAAATCTTTAAACTATTGTAATTTTGTCCTTTGATGTATGGCATATTACATAGTATCCATTGAAATTCTTTTCAGTCCTTTAAATGTCATAACCATTCTCCTCTCAGCGCTTATTGTACCAAAATTGGTGGTGAAAAGGTTGGCAGCCTGCTCCTCATTCTGAGCCCTGACCTAGAAAGATGCTCTAAATGAAACACAGAGCCCAATGTCTCTTGGATACAGGAGAACAAGCATCCTGTGTCCTTGGGGGTTCACTGCATTATTAGCCCCAGGCACATTTTTCTCCTTGTATCCTGTACGTCATTGGATCCAGATCCCTATATGTCAACTTGGTCTTTGACAAGTACAGTTTCAGTAATGTCAATAATAATGAGTCCATCTCCTTCTCCCTCTATTTACAAATTGATTGTGGACCTTGTTTTGTACAATGACTACTTGTTTTGGAATGATACAGACATCCACATGTCATTTCTGAGCTTAGGCCTTAAGGAAAGTAAAGGCTTATTGTTTCTTGTTGAAAAAACATAGAATTCTCCTTTCTTTCTTTTTTCTGCGTGTTTACATTAGAAAACTTGTAATTATGAGTTTCTTGAAATACAGGTAAATTTCTGCTAAAATTTAGTGAGCTCACTACCTGGTTTTAGTCCTAGAAACATCTTCCTAAGGATCTTGGTTTCATGTCCTTAGAGGGACATGATGGAGAAATTATCTGCCCTAGTTCCCAGTTTCTTTAGGAGGATAGCAGCCCAACTTCTAAGAGCATCTCACGCCAAAATTATCCTTTCCCATAGGAATAAGACATTTTTGTTCCTTTGGATAAATCCAATTAGTTAACACATGTGGTAATTCAGAATACCGATGCCCTGGAAGAACAAGTGCAGCAAAGTGTGCTACCAGTGGCTCTTGTATGACTCATCATGTACTTTTAGTATGTGTGAAGGGTGGCTTGACTTTGAAATACAAAGAAGTGACTTCTGTTTTTGCTTTATCATGTTTTATGGATTGGTTTTGATGTGCTTTGCATTTTGATCAAATACTTATTTTTGGTTTAATATAATTATGTTTTTTTCTCTTTGCCCTTAGGCAGGTTATCTGGGTTGAGACACATTTGGTTTCAAGTTGTGTTTCTCCTTTGGAATCACCACGGGCTCATGGTTGCTCTTAGGAGGCTCTGTTACCAACAAAATGTGAATAATCTAGTGTGTTGTTATCCAAGTAAACAGACTCTAGGCCCAGTCTTTCCTGAAAGAAGAGATTGGCTGTAATCTCCAGGATGCACAGCTGTGCCTATTGCTCAGCATCAGCTGACTTCAAGGCCATCCAACATCACAAAAACTAAATCATTGTTATGCATTATACACTTAAAAAAATTGCAAAAAGATGCAGAATTTTAAAACAAGATGATCAGAAATCAACAATGGTTGTCATACACTTGTGAGTTTGTGGATACTTACTTGAACAAAATAACTAAAGAGTATATAATAGAAGAGTTAAGGTTGAAAAGCCATATCTTTTCTTAATTATCGACTACTTAACCTGCAATGAGTTTCTCAAAATTTGAAGATCTTTGGCATGTCATGTGGATCATAATGCTTAATTTAAAGGCAGTATTTTAATGAGAAGGACTGTTTTTGTACAATAAACATCTGTTTCAAAAGCAGCAGTAAAATGTAGAAAAGCATTTCAGATGTTTAATATTCAGAGTATTTTTCTTTTTTCAAAAATACTTTATTTCATAATTTTCCATATATCTCTGGCCTCCTATACTGTGCAAGGCTATGTTCTAGGGAATGGAAATAAAATGATAAATGAGGTTGATACTTCTTTATAGCTTATGGTTTAATTGGGTAGATAGATAATTGACACATAATATGAATGTGCATAAACAATAGCATAATGCATCACCCGGGTTCTATATGATACTATAAAGTCATATCAATGAGCAAGTCCTTGCCTAGAATAGTGGGAAAGAAAAAACTTTCATAGAAAATGCTATTTAAATTGATCTAGGCCTAATGGAATACAGAACAGATGGCCTTAGAGCCTTCTTATGTAAAAATATGTCTCTGCCTAGAATCCACAGACAGTTCTTGTACCACTTTTGTTAGTTAACATCCACTCTGTAACATAGGAAGTGACATCAAATGGAAGAAAGTAAGTTATAGTAGGTTATTTTAATGGACTTTCTCCATGGATATTTTAAAGTAGAAATATCTGAACTATGGGCAAAGCAGAGGATTTTATCTTTATGACTAAATCAATGGGTTTATGATGTCAATGGCTAAATAATGTGCTTATGTTTTATATTTGTGTTTTCATTTTCTCTTTTTGGGAGGTTAATGGTGGGGGAAATAAGAACAAGGCAGTTTTCTATAGAAATAACGGTGAATAAATATAACATATAATTCCTGCTTTCTCCAAGGAAATCTGGGTAAACACAGTTGAATAAAAAAAACTGGGTAGTGTGATTTTTCACTACATGTGGTTGAATTATTTGCAAAGAAATCTTAAATTTTGATGATAACATAATATTACACTTTGTCTTGAAGCTCTAAAGAAATTATAAAATTCTCTGTTGATTCTCTAAATCGTTGTTTTACTGATTTGCTTACATCGCGATAGTTGTAATTTAATCATTCCGAATCTCAATCCTGTCATATGAAGTGCTATGTTTATCAAGAGCAGAAAAATAAGTTGGTGAGTTAGAGGGATAGATGTAAGATTTCTTATTCTTATTAAGTAAGGAACAATGGAATACAAATAACCCAAAAAATGCTGGGAGTAAAACTTTGTAAGTAATGTTACATCTTTTTTTAAGTTCCTTGCTCTAAACAATGTTATGTTTTTTGAATTTCTTCACCATAAGAAATTTAAAGAGATTATTTATACTTATTATTGAATTTCATATCTGGCTAGCCTGAAAATGTTAGTGTATATAATAATCTTTAATAAAAGGTGTGAGAGTCTAATAGCAAAATGATAGATTCATATAATTTGATACCTTATGGTTGCATGTGAAAAGCATGAATAAATAGTATCCTCAATACCTTTCATTCATAACACGTTTTATTAACTTTGTCTTATTTGTTACTCTTTTTCCAAATAGTTTATGTTATTTTGTTATCTCTGAAGTCAAAACCCTTGGAACAAGGCTTAAGAGTGATCAACATTGGGCCAGGGAGAAAGCTCAGTGAAAAAAGCATCTGCTTTTGCAAATGCAGGGACTGGGGTTTTATCCCCGGCCCTCTATGCAGCACTGGTGCCAACCTGGGGTGTGAAGAGCTGGCAACTGAGTCTAGGCATGGTGCCGCATGTCTGTAGTCCCAGTACTGAGGAAGCTAAAAATAGGAGGATCACCATGAGTCTGATCCTTGTAGTGAGACCTTGTACCAAATACATTTTTTAAAAAAAAAGTGCGTGAGGTTTCAGGAAGCTCTGTGCATTAACCTTTTTTCTTTTGTAGTAGTTTTTGAACTTCTAAAATTCAAACACTTCATGGCTCTGTACTCTGAAGATAAAAGTAAGCAGAAGTATAAGAAGTCATAAAACATGTTGAATTTACCATTCAATACAAGAAGGCATATTTCTCATTATTCCAATTATGAAAATAATAACCATCTCAACAGTTACTTATTTACTGTTCAAAGAAGCAGAAACATTCATGTTTAAACCTTTTTTTATATGGATGTGGGATTGAAGAGATAAAGAAAGGTAGAAAAATAATATCATAGTTTTCCCCTTAAAAAAAAAACCTGTAGCATTGGGAAATTTTTACTTTTTCCATAGCTACAAGATGTTACAGTCACAGTGGTATAAGAAAAAAAAGTGGCCACTGGCCTGATCATTACAGTGAGACTAGGTAACATGTGATGGTAGCATGTTACTACTAAGAGTGATCTTGCTTTTCAGAGGTGTAGGAAAAGGGATTCAGGCCTGGGAGAATTCTGGTGGTGAGAGACAGAGAAACAGCTGTGGTTTGAACGTAGTGGCAGGTAGCTCAGTCAGGAGCCATATGTCACTGAGACCACCCTCCAAAACTTTACTGTGACAGAAGAGTCACTCATACCACCCACTTCATGGCTACAGTGAGGTGAAATGTAAATCTTTTTGGGACACACACAAGACCCCGTCTTGTGATAATAACCTGATTTACAACTAAATATGTCCCCCAAAATTCTCGTGTTAAGATGTGGAGCCAGCCAGAAGAAAAAAATATACTAAGTGTTTATCCTCCTTTCTCTCTCTGCTTCCTGGTCACCAGGGTTTGCTGTGCCTGTTGCGGAGCCAGCCAACCAGACAACATGCAACCACTGATGCTCATATTTTACCGATATTATTTCTTAATCCCCTACTGTGTTTACTAAGACCCCTATGTGTTCCTACTTATTGAAAATTTTCTTTAAATATAAAATTCATTTAGCAGTATATTGAACAAATTTACTTTACTGAAAAATAAAATAAAATTACAAGAAAACAAAGCTATCTTGAAAAGCTCAGGCTACATGGTCACCTTTATTTCTACCAGGCAATTCAGAATACTATTCAGTGGTGAAGCCCATAGTTTATTTCCTTTGTGTTTCCCAGTGAGTCAACAGCTATAGGAAGAAGTTTCTTTTTCTTTTTTTCTTTTTCTTGAGGTTTTTCTCCTCACTGTGGGCTAAATCAAGGAAGGCTGTTTAGTTTGGTAGAAAGAAAAAAAGAAGATATTTTTGAAAGCTCACTCAGAGGAGACAGAAACACCTCATTTGTCTGGAAGCATTATCTCATGCTGCCCACATGCGAAAGGATCTTCTAAAGTACTGAATAGAGAGTGGGAGGAATAGAACAGGAGGGATATCTCCAGACTGCCTTAGCATTTCCAACCACGTTCACCTCTTTTCTTTCTGGTAGAATTTCTGTCACTTCAACTCATCTTAAGAGAAGAAGTATTAATTATGGAAGCAGAAGGAGAAAGTTTAGAAAAGTCCATTAGCTATAAAAGAAAAAGAATATAAATCCTCACATTCTGTTTTGCCGTGCTAGATTTAAAAACTATTTAAAAAATAATTTAGCAATATGATTAAATGAATCAGCTATATGGGCTTCTTAATTTTTAATCTTATTTATTTGGAATAGAGTCTTGATATACAACTCAGACTCATAGTGATCCTCTCTCACCTTCCTGCACACACACACACACACACACACACACACACACACACACATATATGTATTTGCATATACACATGTACAGACACACATAGAAAAAGTTAAAACCTTTGAGTATGGATTACAGTGTTCAGTAAATTGGAAGAATACTGTTATATTTAAATAGGTTTCAGTTATATTTAAAACCATATGATTTTCTTTTAAGTAATTAAAAATCAAATCAAAGTGCTCTGCTAACGACTCTTTTGTGAACAAGAATGAACTCTGCTGTGCTGAGTTCCTTTAGTTTTTCTACATTTATATCCTATATTCATTTAACAGTTTAACATCTGTTTGCCTTAACATTTGGGAAATAATACTAAAATTGCTGACCGCATTCACATATTGTTTTTCTTTAATCTATCATTTTTGGTTCACAGTTTGCAAATAAATATTTTAAGCATAAATGTTAAATAACTGAATTTATTAAATTCATATGAACTTTATTCTGTATTTTACAATGCTTTCATATACTTATATAGTTATTTAATTTCAAGATATTTTAAAATTGTAGCTCTTATGTTATTTTGGATGTTTTTGCTATGTTTTAAAAATTCTCTTATTGTTTCTTTTAGTAGTTACTGAATTTATAATTTTTCTTGTCATTCTACTTGGTTCTTTAGTAGGAAATAACCCACTATATTCTATTTTTTAAATTATTTTCAGGAAATTTTCCCTAGCAAATTTAACATTAAACCAAAAACTTTATTAATATCCTTCCATTATATTGTATCTGAATAATGCAAATTCTTTTTAGTTGTGTTTACTTCTAGCTTGTCCTATTCTTTTAACTATGGATGCCAAGTTCCATCTATTTGTTATTTTGCACAAAAATAGTAATTATCTTTTTTTTTAGAATCACAGTTTATTTAGATTTACTCACATATTTTCTGTTTTTATTAGTATACGTTTACAATACATAAAATTTATATTAATTTGGGATAGATATATAATTTTTGATCCTCTTTTTTCCTTTGCTGTGGTTTTGATTTGATAGGGCAAAAGACCTTTTTAAAGGAGGGTCTGTTACTTAAACTATAGATAAACTTACTCCTTACCCCATCTGGTGTAGCTAACCATGAACACATTTAGAGAAAGCCAGGGTCATAAAAAAGGAACAAATAGGACAATTTGGGAAATAGGGTGAACATTAAACCACACTACTCCATGGCCAAAAGATGGTCAACAGTGTCTGGGAAATGTAAAAATTCTTGCAAAATTCCTATAATGAGGTAGTGTGGTTACTATGGAAACCTGAAAAGTACATTACTTGAAAGCAAAGTTCAGGCTGGTACAGGAAACTTTGAGAGTCTTGACCCGAAGTCAGGTCGTCAGTCAGTCTCAGGCTTGCAATGAAAGCTTCTTTGTTCCTGCACACTTGGTCTCTTTTGTGGATGTTTATCTTTCCTCGCTTTCATTTGGTATCTGTGGCCGCAAGTTGTCAGTGTTCCTCTCGTTTATCTATTTATCTATTTATTTATTTTTTTGTAGTCAGTACAGGTCTATGGCGTCTCGCTGCACAGATTGGACTCGTAGTGATCCTCCTGTTTTTAGCCTCCCAAGCCCTTAGATTACAGGTGCGGGCCACCATGCCCAGTCTCTATCCCCATTTTAGCGCGCCCCAGGAGTGGGGCCAGCATGGCACTCCAGTGATCGAACCTTGGTCACTGTCACTGCATGTGCCTAAGCAGTCGCTTTAATCCACTGAGCTATCTGGCAGGCCCTTTCCTCTCGGCTTTGATACTCCACTCAGGGAGGTTTCTTTCTTGCCAAAATTCATACAAGAGAAGTAGTTTGGTAAATATCCAAGGACTTTAATGTTTTGGTTTTACTTGTATAATACTTATTAAATCCTCTTTTTAAAAGCAGTGACGTCTTTATCACTCAATATTGGTATTTGGAGAACTTCAGTTTCAAAAACATGAATCTGTGTGAATGCCGTGTGTGTGTGTGTGTGTGTGTGTGTGCGCGCGCGCACCCTACAGACTTCTATTTTGAAAGTATAAGACTATCTGAAACTTTTAATAATATCTCTCATTAATAAAGGAAATAGTTTCCTTATTACTTTTGGCTTATTGTGTTGTATTTATTTTCCTTTTTCACTAATTATCCTAGAACTCCAATAAAATAAAGGAAAATCTTCACTCACTGTTCCATTTTTATACTTCTTTGTTCTTTGATGTCCATAACTAACTGACATCAGAATAGCATCTTCAGCTCTATCTTCTCATTCAGAGCTTCTTCTTTCAATCTGTGTCTAGTATACACATATCAGTCTTCTTTAAGCTTCTGCTTGATACTTGTCCAAAGATATTTAATATACATATTTGTTCATATCATTTGCCTTAATCATACTTCACCCACCTTTTTCTAATGTTGAACACATAAAATTAATTTTCTTACATGTTATGTGTATTAATTCCAACTTGCAGGATTTTTGTGTTTTTCTTGTTTGTTTGTTTTTCTAAGTACTGGCGACTGAACTTAAACTCGGGAACTTGTGCTTGCCAGGCAGGCACTTATGAGGCTGAGTTATATCCGTGGCCCTGCAGTTTCCTATAGAGGTTTTATTTCAAAGAATCTTAAACAATTTTTACTTGTTGTGTTCAAACATACAATTTTAACAATTGTATGTTTGTGTTTTGTGGGATATTATTTGAGTTGGATTTTTTTTTTTTTTTTTTTTTTTTTTGGCTGAAATCAAAATCTTTTCCTCAGAAATGATTTTCCTATTTGGACTAGGCGGTAAAGTATTTTATTAATTATTAAGTTAATTTTTAGGTTCTTAGTTGTTCATATTATTATCAAAAACTATTTGGTCACATGATATTATTAAATTTAGGCACAAACTAATTAGAAGCTTCCTTTGGATTTAAGTATGGTCATGGTAGTAATTTTGTTCTGTGTTTGCTAACTTTGTTCTTTTTTGTTTTAATGTAAAACTAAGAATCCTGGTCTAGCCAAATAGCTCAGCAGATTAAAGCACCTGCAAGCAGCATAGGGACTGGGGGTTCAATCCCCAGGCCTGCTGTGCTGGCCCTGCCCCAGGGGTTAGCTGAAGCAGCTATTGAGACTGGGCGTGGTGGCACACTCCTGTAATCCCATCTCTTAGGAGGCTATAAACAGGCGGACCACTATGAGTTTAATCTAGTAGTGAGACCCTGAACATCCTGTAGACCCTTCCCTAAAAGTACAGAAAATAAATAAGTAAATGAAAAATAAATAAATAAAACTAAGATTCCTATTTATAGTGGGGACTGCATTGCTTTCTAATTCACGCTCTGAAGGGAAACTGCACAACCTGGAGAAGGTGTCAGAGTGTTCTCCTGAAGAATGGATATACAGGCTAGAGAAGCTAAGCCTCTCACCTTCAGTGGATTGGGAATATAGATGTTCCTGCAGTTTCTAGATCAGATGCAAGTGTTGCACTGACACAGTTTTCTGTTTTTACTTCTGGTTCCCACCAGTTCTCTTGTTTTACTCTAGCTCAACAAGACATTTAAAAGAGTTAAAGAACTATGAGCTGATTAATAAAACTGAAATCATTGTAGAAACTCAATTTATAAATCTGATTAATCTTGCCTCCTTGCGTCACAAGGCCCAACTCGCTCATGTTCACCTCAATTGCTGTTCCCAAAGTTGCATACAGTGGTGATGAGGGATTCTTTTCCACACCAAGTATTGACAAGTAAAAGATGGCTCTCAGTTCAGAATGTGTTACACGGGCCTTCTTAAAATGTAAGCCCATTGGCCTAATGAATCTTTCATATTTAGGTGGTTTTCTTGTAAAGTCATCTCCAACAAGATAGACTTTAGTAACCATCCTCTTCCATGCCTTCTTTTTTCACTTTCCAGTTCGAATAACTTTTAATACTTCCATTTCTCCTTGGACACGAACTTTGGACTGAGGGACTTCCCATTTTCCAGCCTTTTCATTTCTGTTTAATCATGTTCGAAAGTACTTTCACACAAGACTGTCCTTCTCTGTCCAGCAGGTAGGCAGTTACTGCTCCTTGTGGAGTCCTTTCATCATTCTTTTGTTTGGTGTTTCTCTTTTCATGCATCTTGATAGTCTTTTTCATTTGTATTTTCTCTGCATTGTACTGTTCGTGGTAGAGCTTAGCCTTCAGATGAAACTTTTCTTTTTTCTTTTTCTTTTCTTTTTTTTTTTTTGCCTTCTTTGAACTTTTCATGAGCCCCTGGACTTTCCTTCTTTCTCTTTTTCTCATGGTAATCCAAGCAGTACCCATAACATTTATGGTGTAATTCAATGTATTCATTCTGTGGCATGATGACAGCTGCAGAGCCACTGCGGGTGGCCTCAGGTGTGCAAAGAAAAGTACTAGCTATGTTGTCTTAATAAGAACCAGAATATTTTTATAAATCAATGTTTCACAGTTATATTTATAACATCGTACCTTTGTAGTCTCTCTTAATTTGTGAACAAACATATTAATGTTACATGTATGCATAGTTTGCATGCATATTATTTTATATAGCAATTATTCCTTTAAACTGTACAGGAATAAGACAAATCTCTCTTGCGGAAATGATTTTTGAACTATACAGAAAGCTTTGTACACTTGTGCAATATTTGTTGTGCTTTTTTATGATTCAACTTTTTAAAAAATATTTATTTATTTGTCTGTTTGTTTATTTGATACAGGGTCTCACTACACAGCTTGGACTTATAATGACCCTACTGGCTCAGCCTCCCAAGCCTTGGGATTACAGGTATATGCCACCATGCCTGGATTCAGTGACTAGCACTGTGGGCTCAGGGTTCTATGGCCAGCAGGGCATGTGGTACCAGGAATCGAACCTGGGTCCCTGTGCTTGCCAGACAGGCGCTTGGGCCATTGAGCTATCTCCTTGGTCATTTATGATTCAACCTGCTTGGTACTTGAGATACCCAGACAGTGTTTATGGGAAAATATTATTGTGGTTGTTTCTGTAAGGATATTTTTAGATGAGATAAATATTTAAAAATGGAAATTGAGTAAAATATTTCCTATCATAATGTGAGTAGAGCTTATACAATAAGGCTAGTACACATCAAAAGTAAGCATGACCTTCTTCCCTGAGAAAATTCGTCCATGAATAGACTTCGAGTTGGTTGGTATGCTGAGGCACAGCTATGGTTTATCACGTGTGTGCTGGTTTTAGACTTGAAATGTAACATTGAATCTTCTGGTCCTTCAGTCTTAAGATTTCAACTGAAATTAGAGGATTAGCTCTCCTGGGCCTTCAGCTTCCACGATTCACTTATAAATCTTTGGAATCACTAACTTCCATAATCTTGTATGTTAATTCCTTACAATAAATCTCTGTTATTCCTCTTTTTTCTCTAGAGAACCATGAAGAACATATTAGAAATGTCATATTTCGAAAAATAGTATAATTGACTTCCTTATTTATAGTCTCATTTTGAGAGCAAAAATGCCATTATAAACACAAACAAAGTTAAACTTCAAGACATTTTTATTAGAGATTAAAAATGAATGTGCAACTTCAAAATGCTTCCTTCAAAGACAGGCACATACATTCAAAACCTCCTAAAATATAAATTATTTTAAAAAGCACTTACTATCTCAGCCATCAACATTAGTTAACACTCCATATACTCTTTTATATATTTAATGAATACAATTAGTTATTATATTTATTTCTTGAAATAAAGACTGAAAATTTAATTTATTGAGTCATTTTTATTCTTATAATCTGTGCAATGTGAACAGTTAAGTTTGAAAATGCAGTTCTTGAGAAAATGCAACAATATGATGAGATCTTGAAAAAGCAAAGCTTTAAATGAAACTATTATATTGTACTAGAAGACCCCTCAACCCCCAGCTGTTAAACTTCATCTTGTTAGTGGCTCAGGTGATAGTTCCAGTTCCAATTCATGCTACTTTTATTTTTTTATAAATAACTGCTCACTGTGATGCATAGCTTGGCATTGTGCTTCATATAAGAACTGATACCCAATTTACAAAGCATTTTGTCTCTGCACTTTCTGTTTTCTTATTCCATGTATGTCTTAGATCATCAGAGATCAGGTCTTAATGTTTTGGGAATGATCCTTACCAGTGCCCATCCACTGAAAATAAATCTGCCTTCAAATCATGGGTGTCATTTCAGTGTTTTTCTTAGTAATAGCATCTGGTGCATTGGCTGGGAAAAACAACTGTGCTGACCTCTCTTGTCACTGGTCATTGCCCCTATGGACGGAGCAAGGAATTCTCCAGGTCCTGATAAGAAGGGATGCCCTCAAGATTTCTCGAGTTTCCTTGGTACTCTGGATGAGAATTCTTAACTCCTCACTTGAGCCTTTCACAATGGACTCTAAAGGGAGGAAGATGCAACCTGCCTGCCTGTCTGCCTGCCTGTCTGCCTGCCTGTCCTATTCTGGTAATTTCTTGGGAGCATCCCAGTTAGTCTGTCTATCAGTCCTGCTCAGCTTGAACAGAAAGGATGTCTGATAAACTGTCATTAGTCAGTTAAATTCTCAACAGAAGAGGGATGAAATGGGCAGCTTCCCAGTGCCCATTGAATAAATGTGTGAGTGGAATGGACAGCAGAAGCGATAGGCTGCTCTGTCTGTGCACTGATCATGTTGCCTTTTTGGGTCCTCGCCTGCAGTTCCATGGTGATTAACATATGGCATAATGGGGCCCTCACACTCTCCTTAGCTAAGTCATGCCTAAGTCCGTACAAAGGGCATGGCCAGGCAAGAATCTGAATAGCATCTCTCTTCCCCTCTGAGGACACCCACCCTTTGACTGTTGCCCATCATTCAAGGGTATACCACACACATGACATGTAGGAAAGTGGATGTAGAGATTAATCAGTCAAACCCACAGTCTCTGACTGCAGGAAAGAGGGCTTTTACAGTGTTAAATAACCAAACCATCTCTGCATCACAAAGAAGAAAAAATAAAAGAGGCCCATTCTTTTGAAAATTCCACCTGCCAATACCTATAGATTCACTCACTATTTCCAGCCAAATAGATAGCTTCCAGCTAGTCATTTCCACAAAAGAGAACCTCCTGCTTGAGCCTTCTGCTTCTGTGCTGCTGAGGTGGCATCATCTAACACCTTCTGAGATGACTTGGCCATTTCTCCTGAGTTCTACATTTTCCTTGAGAAAAAACTATGGGGTCAACCTGGATGAATGAGTTGAATGGTTTTTCCAAATATTATCTTACCTAGAAACAACTCAGTCAAACACTTCACAAAGATATCAAAATGGAAGGGGCAAAAAGCCCATCAATCACCATTACCCAGAAGCCTCATAAAAGAGAAGCTTTGATGTTCATAAGAAAATCTAATCTGATAGAATACCATACCCTTTGGCTACAAGTTAGAGGGTCTATGGACACAAAAATAAATGCCTCCTCAATCTGAAAGGCACAAAGAAACCTGACTATCCATGGCTACCTCAATCTGAGTCTTTCCTTACCCTGAGAAGCATGGATGGATAGGACAGTATGAGCTCTGTCATGTGGGGCCCTGGAGAGCCCTTTGCCATTGCAAAAGTCAGGGGCAAGGGGCTGGCGAGATGGCTCAGTGGTCTAAAGCACCTACTTGGAACAAGCTCGGCAAAAC
>NDGM011251093.1:0-11072 GCA_002564305.1 Octomys mimax
TATATATGTGCTATAATTTCTCACTTGATTCCAGAGCTCCCATAAAGATATAGTCCTCCAGAGAAAGTATTTAAATCATCATTTCCAGTGCATTTAGAACACTGACATTTTTATTTTAAAGACAATAAAACTAATAAAAATTATACAGAATTTCAAAACAAAATAGTAGGAATTTAATGATGGTTGTTATGCTGCATATTTATATCTTCAAATAAACTACTCAAAAGAAAAGAACAATGGACATGGAGGAAAGAAGAATAAAAGAAGGAATGGGAAATATTTATATGTACAAGTAGCTATACTACTGGGGCTGGGGAGATAACTCAGCTGCTTGAGGGCCTACTTGGAAAGCACAAGGTCCTGAGTTCAATCCCTTGTACCAAATTTAAAAAAAAAACAATAATTGGACTGCTAAATTTTTATTGGTTTATTGAAAGGAATAGTTCAAGCCTAATTGTTTGATCAATTTTGCATGCCTGTGTTTGGTAATCTGAACAACTACCTTCTATTCAATCATTGTTCTGTCATTCCTTTATAAACTTCTCATTTATTATCATGAGGCTTTTAGAGAACCCTACCCTGGGTTGTTGGGTAGGATTATTGTAAAAGACCTAGGAGCTGTATACCCATTATAACAGATGCTACCAACACATGGTCTTAGATAACCCACTGTCTTGGTTACTTTTCTTTCATTGCTGAGACAAAAATATCAGACACAAAATTAAGGAAGGAAGGGTGTATTTAACTCACAGTTTATGGATGTTTCAGTCAGTAATCAGCTGGCTCCAGAGCTAGGTGGTATGGCACAGGGCCAACAGTCATGGTGGCAGTAGCAGCAAGCGCACAAGAGAGGAGAAGCACGCCTCCTTGCCTCCCTTATACTGCATGCTGGCGGTCTGCCCATGCCATCTCTGTGCCCAACTCTTTCACAAGCTCAGGCTGTTTACAAAGTAAGGACCTTGCCTCCCTACTGAGTTAAGATTCTAAACTTCTCAAGTTGACACAGTTCATCAACCATTACACCCACTCTTAGAACTATCTTCAAGAGGCTTGTCCAAATTTATTTGGTTGAACATAATTAAGATCAAGGGCTAGGTGATTGGTCATAATTACTTTAGAACTCAAATGAGAGTGGGTTCACTGTAAGTGAAATGATCAGGAGGAGCTTTATAAAAAAGGGAGGACTTGAGTTCTAAAACATGATTAGGATTTGGAGAAGCAGGAAGTAGCACAAACATTCCAAGATGGTTGATGAAACCACAAAGTAATATGGAAATGCCAAATCATATAAGGTGCCAAAAGGGAAATGAGAATCAATGTTTAGAAAAGAAATTTGAGATAGTATCTTAGACAATATATGAGATTAAGGTAACTATATGACGATGTGAGAGTTTAAAAAGACATTGAAAAATTCCTCAAAAATTTCTGAGATTGATATCTCTTTTTCTATGCCAACAATTTTCACTGTATTAGCATGAAACAGAACTTATGGTACCTATCAGCTTTCAATTTAAGTATCTACAGAGAAATATATAGAAAAACATGTCCTGACAACATTGTTTCATTCATTCATTTTTTTCTGTAGTGTGGTAAGAACGTGTAATTAGGGAGCTAGGGTTTTAACAAATTTCAAGGGCTCAGTACAATATTGCTATGTTCAGGTACAATGTCCTAGAGCGGCTTTCTCTAGTTTACTTGTTTAACAAAATTGAAATTTCAAACTCATTGAGCAAGGACTTTTCATTTCCTCCTTTACCCAACCACCATCTCCCACCATTTTCCTTGCTGTTTTTATGAGTCTGACTATTTTAGATATTAAGTGTATTTTCTGTGGCGACTATAGCATCAGGCCCACTAATATTTGACATAGAGCTTTATGTGAATTAGAAAATTCTCTCCTCACTTTAAAAATATACATGGGCACAGTATTTTAGGTCTATACTAAGAAGTAAAACAAATGTAAAATCACTTTTATGCATCTGAAACTAGTACGTGCAAAATCATAGGCCACAAAAATTATAAGCAATAATTAGGACCTCAGAATTATAATATAGTGTATAATTTGTTATAAAATAGTTATGCACCTTACTTTCGTAGCAAATGAAATTTTCACGACAGCTTTAGAGCTCAATTTGTTATTTTGGTACAGAAACAGTCACTACACTTAGGTCTTTATTGCAGTATTGTTTGGAAAAAGCACGAGGTTGAGGCTTAACAACTGCTTTTCACTAGCTGATGCTGAGCTCATGGGTCAAAATTTCATCTAAAGCAACTGATGTGTGAGCTTGTGGCGTTTGCGCTTTTGATTGCTATGCTTGCCTTTATGTTTGCTTTTATAAATAAATGATGTTTTCAAATAACTGCCCTGTTATTATTATTTAACAGCTAACCTAAAGGCCTTTTTCTATAAACCTGACCTTCTACACTAGGTCAGATTTTCCCTCTCCTTTACACAGCGAGCACAACAGAGCCCGTTTTCTCACTCAGAATTACTCTTTTCCCTTGATCGCATTTCATTGTAAATCTTCAAATCAAATGTAGTCAAGACCATGACAGTTTTAATAATCATATGCCTATTTAAGATAATTTGTGCAAAATTATTGAAAGGATTTTTTTGTTTATGTATTTAGTACAGGGTCTACAGGGTCTCACTACGCAGATCAGACTCGTGGTGATCCTTCTTGTTTTTCAGCCTCCTAACCACGCCCAGTCTTATTCTCCATCGCAGCGCACCCCTGTAGTGAGGATGGCAGGCCAGGAGGGCATCCAGGGCCCCTGGGTCTGCCCAAGCTGGCGCTTTAATCCGCTGAGCTATCTGGCCAGCCCTAAAAGGTTTGATTTTGAAATTTAATTTCGAACTGTGGACTAACAGAATTAGAAATCAAGGAAAGTCTTCCTTTTTAATATTTTCCAATTTGGACATAAATAATTGTCTAATTGACATAAATATAAAGATACAATGTCTTGCAAAGTCCTGAGTTTGATAGCCAGTACCAAAAAACAAACATACGAAATGCAATGTTTTGGCATTCCTAATATAGACTTTGTATTTCTTTCTTTCTTTTTTTCTTTTTTCTGGGAGTGGTGGTGGGGGAACCGGGGATTGAACTCAGACCCTTGCACTACTAGGGATTGAACTCAGGACCCTGCACTTGCCGGGCAGGCTCTTATTCTACTGAGCTACCTGCCTGGCTCCTATGTGTGCTGAATTTTTGATTCTGCATTATTTATTTTAAAACATTCAGCCAAATTAGAATTTACAAGATAAATTTCCAAAAGGAAAATTTTATAATTTTTTTTTTCAGAACTGGGGATTGAACTCAGGCCCTTGAGCTAGACAGGAGAGTGCTTATTCCATCTCCCCGGCCCCAATATTTTTTGAATTCTGTACTTTACATTTTTATTAATATCATCAAAACTTCCAGGAGCACGCAGATTACATCTGAGTTTTAGTGGTATAATGGCAATAATCTGATTTTCTCCTCGTGGATTCTATAATGGTTTCAAATTTACATTTGGTAATGTGTTTTTAAATCATTGCTATAGTTCACTGAAGCCAAAGAGTAGTAATTGTACACCCCTTGCATGATGTTATCAAAGAAAAGGCTAACTGATAGTAAAATATTTTTTTGCTTCAGTGTTTCCTACCAAGTTTAAAGAATGTGTTATATACATGCACTGATTCCCCATGATGAATGTATTACAAAAATGTGTTAATAAAAATTAAGATCACAAAATGAAAACAGCAACATAAAATTTTATATATGGAACAAAAAGTTAGAATATTTTAGTTTATTTTTTTCCTCAAAGATCTATTGCATAGCATAGTGTTCTCACATTTTGATATTCAGACACTTTAGAAATCAAGTCTTGCAAAAAAAATTTAGATTTATTATACGTATATGTCCTTTCTTTTGATCCTGCTTTGGCATTTCATCTCCTAAATAAATTGCAATATTACAACTTCACTTATCATCAGTGTTTGTATTCTGCCTAAAAACCTACTATAATGACCTCAAATTTGGCTTTGGTTTTCTGCTAAATGAGGAAAATTCTCATTATCATGCACATAAAGTTTCTCAGATTTTTTTTGGATGGAGAACATACATTGCCTTGCCAATAACTGAATCACATATTATGAGTTCAAAAACATTACACCAATGCTTTTGTAATTAAAGTACCATCTATAATGTGTTCATTACATGACTAAAAATTATATCTATAAAATTATTTCAATTCATAACCAATAAGATCATTTATGAGCAATTCACTTGTTGATGTTTACTAGTACACTAGAAATGTTAACAAACATATACTCAGTCTCAAACTTTTGTTGGTTTTAGAACCCAAAATAGCAGTATGGAAATTCTGTAGAATCATTGAAGATGATCAACTCATCATTATGCAGTGGGATTTTCATCTTTTTGTTTTTCTTTTGTTTGTTTATTTGGAGGATAGACCCCCTACAATGTACTGTAGGTTGGCTTTAAATTCTCCAAGTAGTACAAGCTGTATTCCTCCCAAGGGAGAGCAGGTGTGTGCTATTATGCCCAGTTTTATTTTGAAATATTTGTGATTAATAATTTTTGTAAACTCCTTATTTAGTAAACTTCAGACTTTTTGACAAACAAATTTTCTTATTTATCCAGGTTATATATGTGAATCAGTGGACACTAAGTTTGGTGAAAAAAATTCCCTAAGATGTTTTGGTTCCTCCTTTTCTTAAAATTTTGCAATAATGGTTTTGAAGTAGATTCACAGTGAATTCACTCAGTTCTCTATGGTCCAGTTCTACCTATACTAAGAACTCTGAAGTGCTTCTCATTTTTTCTAATCTTCCATTTATTTATTCTAAAATTATATTTAATGATTAAAGTAGTTTTGTTTACTTTTATATTTTTTTCTCTTTTTGGGGCAACAAGCATTAAAAATGTCTTGATTCTTAATATTATTTTGCATCATATTATTTAATATAATTTCAAATATATTCAGGTATAAGTTGTTGAATTTTATTAGGGGTTAATTTTCCTTTAAAGTTTGATGAACTTTTCTGTAAAAGTAAACACTTATCATATATCTGTAGATCATTACATAGTAATCTCTGATTTAGACATATGGAATATATTAGAGATTATTAATGGCATGTGACTATTGATTATTACATTATACTATAATGAGACACTTGTATGTTTAAAGAACTCAGTAGTGCCACCCAATATAATAAATAAATGGCATCTGAGATTAGCTAAAATATTGAATTTAATCATGTAGTACTATTAGTGAATTTTTAAAAATTCATTCCCTGAGTGTATCATCTGCAAAAATAGTATCTTATTTAGTGCCAAGACATATTTTAGAGATGGTCAGTACAAATTCTTAAATTAGCCAACTTGCTTCTCTTTCATGTTAATGTGACTATATATATATATATATATATATATATATATATATATTTAAAATCAGAGTAATATAGCTTATTACCTTCACTGATGAAAACAATTGCTATAACATGTATAAGACTATTATAAGACTATCAGAAATTTGTCAATATAAATATGGAAATAGTCCACCTGTGAAGACAGTAGTTACAGTAAAAGAAATACTGACCTGTTACAATGTGAAGAAGACACTGGAATGTGAACACTGTGTGATGATGTTATGTCATGCACTTCTTGAATAACTCAACAGGGCAACCCTATAGACTGGAACTGCATATTGTAAATGACTGGCATACATTTTAAACAGTGAGTCCATTTCCCCTTTGGACAAACTGATCTCAAAATTCATTTCTACTGGCAGATGAATCAAAAACATTACAGAATAGATGTTTGCAAACATATTTCCTTGACTGAATAGAAAAAGCAAACAGTTCTGTAGAGAACATGGGAAAGGCGGGAAGAGTCTTGAAGCTGTCCTAGTGCCTAGATCCACGTCATGCCAGGAGCCTGACCACACCTTGAACTCTGCGTCCCATAAGCTGCCTTTCAATCATTGATAGAAAGGTACCTGAGACAGAGAGAGACAGAGAGTCAGAGAGAAGTTTGCTCGTGAATAGGAAAAACTATAGTTACTATGAACTTTCAAGTGGACTCAGCCAGTGGGGAACAGATATTTTCCCCAAACACATGAGTACTGTTTCTTAATTATCAAAATATGAAATGACAAGGCACTGAAGGTCCTAGAGAAAGGAACAAAATATCCTATGAGTCCACAGAGGCTGTTCTTCCTAGATGTTGTTATCTTGTGCTATGCCAGACTAGGGGCTTCTACGGAGGGGGCACAGCGCTTGGAGGGTGAGAATCTAAGATCACAGTTCCTTCCCTTTCAAAGTGTCACAGAACCAGAACCTTCCTGACAGATTCTGTTGGCAGTTGGAAGTAGACCAGAGCCCCATGGATAGAGGAAATTCAACTATGGAGTAAAGAACTTCTACAAAGAGAGATACTAAATTTCCTACTAGTGCGAGCAGGGGTGGCTCAAAATCTTAGCTGAAAAAAGAAAGGCCATATTTATGCCAAAGTAAAGTCATGTCATTCAAGTTTCTTATCATTTTTTTTCAAATTAAATTACCAAGAATCATCTTCCTTAGGTGCAAATAATTAGTATAGAGAAAGGTTATATTTCAGAGACATAACCTCATCTGAGCTCTTGTTTGTGTTGTTTTATAAATGAATTCGACCTCCAATTATTAATGCTTTATAACAACCCATAAACTTCAAACTGTGTTACCTATTCAGGAATGATAATGATGCAACATAAAACTATTTATCTTTAAGGCTTCCTGTGATAAGCTTTTCCCTTTAGAAAAGTAAAACAAATAGGAGTTTCTTCCCTCAGTGGTCAGAAATGATTTCCCACCTCAGTAGCATTTCTATGCATCTAGTTTATGTGGAGACTGTAAAATTAACTCAGAGCAACATGTTGGTATCTGGAACGTTGTTATTTAAAATCTATTCCTCTATTTATTCAATGATTTCACAATAAATCAACCGTCTTTGCTATGCAGTAATATATTCCTGTTAAACAACAGGTCGATTGGCTAAGTATCACAACTTCGTTCTTCTCTGTAAAATGTTAGAGTAAGTAAAATTATATTTTTATGGCTACATTGCTTAAAGAACACTAGAGCAATAGCTTTGATTTACTAACCTAATTTACGCCAATATGCCCTGCCACTTCCAACTGCATTTATCTTCTCCTGCACTCATCCCTGTCATTTCTAAATACCGGTGTTGTAGCTCTCTGGAACACTGTTATTTTTCTTTAATCTTGAAAGAACAAAGACAACTTTACAAATAACTATTTGTTACTTATCATTGGAGAGGGTTTACATGTTTAAATAGTTGGCTGTATAGTACCTTTACAGAGTGTTAGATTGTTTTCTACAAGTGACAAGCAGATCTCTTCAATTGCAGTTGCTTCCTATAAGATCATATTATATGGTTTGATTATATTTTAATTTAAAATATTTAGTCATCCTTTTTCCACCTCCCTGTTGCAAGTGTCAATAAGTTAGATATTAATATACAAAGCTGATATAATAACATCTATCTTGTGATTCTGTTCTTCTTGCAAGATATATTAATGCCAAACTGATATGAAAATAATAATGGCACTAGCCATATATTTGATGATATTTTAGCATGTTCTTTTAAAATGAGGAAAGCAAATGACTTGAAGTGTATTATTTCCTAGGTCAAGATACACAGAATATTTCTCAGGCATCTAAATGCCACCTACTGGTCAGAAGTAGCCTATTACATGAACAAGAGTAAACCAAACAAAATCATAAGGCAAGTGAGGACTAAATGAGAAATAACCGCCAAGTAGGAGATGAAACATTTGCCTAAAATTCATACCTGGCAAGCAGCTTTGCTCTAAGAAAAGGAATATGACAAGAGGAAACTGTGACATTTGATATTTTCTCTCCTATCATTGTTTCTATCTGCAAATGTTTGGAATATGGCCCCTTCACATAATTATGGAAGTCAACGTATTTCTCTCGATTTCCTAAAAGTTTCAGCCTTAGAACTTTTTTTGTTTGTGCCATTGCTATAGACTAAGGTAGAAGGGAGTTTGTGAGGAAGAAGTAATTTATGAAAACAAGCTTCAAAAGAGAAAACAAAATATGTTTTAGGTTTAAAAATTGGTCAAAATAAACACCATGCCATAGTTAAAAATATAGTTTAAAAGACAATTAGGTAAGCAGTTTGAATGGAACAATGCAGTATAAATTAAAGCCAAACATTCAAACTCTAAGAACTAGCATCAGTTCATGAAACAATATAAAGTAATCCTCATGAAGTAACAGAAAAACCAAATAAGCAATAAAAATGCATGGGACAGAGAGAGAGAACAAGAGCTACTTTAATTTTAAGAATTCTTGTGCCTACTTTCCTTTTTTTCTGGAATGTTCTCTTACTTCTAGCCCTCAGGACCACCCATTCAGCTCTCCCTCCTCTGATCTCCATCTCTGCATATTTCAATGGCAGGACTCTTCTCTGACACAGCAACTATTGATTTACATCTCTCCTCATGGAATTGGGACTGTGAATCAAATGCTTTTCATCTTTATCCCCAGTGGCTAACCCAGCACTCTGACAGAATAACTGTTCATAATTATTTGCTGGAGGAATGAGTAAAGTCTGTTTATAATTTCTGCAAATCCTAAGTGAATGAATGAAAAAATATTTGTTTTAATGGGCATTTAAGACAGCACAAGTTCCTTGGCTTTACTCTGAGTCATGACTGTTCCTTCTTAGTCTCTTTTACTCATTCCAGATCATTACCTCTATGTCTTAAGGTTGGAATGTCACAAGACTAAGTCTTCTGGTCTCTCCTTAGCAATATGTAAATCTTTGCAGCTCTCAGTCAGTCTCACGATTTCACATCAACAAATCACTCAGAGATATAGAGCTGCAGCTCAGACCTCTCCCTAGTGTCTGAGGCACAGATATTCAGCAGCTTCTGGCCTACTCAAACTGCTTGATGAATGCTCTTTCCTAACTTAATATTCAATGTGGCGCAGATACACTGAGCTGTGCTCAAAGATGCCAACAACTCTTTACAGCTTCTACCGTTCTCATCCTGAAAGGTGGTTTTCTTGCATCTGCCTTTTCTACCCCCTAGGCTTATTCCCAATATAGGATCTAGAATCCTCTAGTTGAATTTAAGTTAGGTCCATGTTCAAACTCCCTGATGACATTTCATTTCACTATGCAAAAGCAAGTGTCAATTTAAAGTTTAATGATGCCTAGGATCTGGCCCCTCTCCAGCCTTAAGCATAGAGTCTTTTAGGGTTATGCTCCTCTCATTGTCAGCCACACCAGTGACTTCATTGAAATTTTTTGAGCCAGCCTTTCCTGATCTCCTGACTTAAAATGCAGACCCTTTTCTCAAGTTTTCTGTGTTTCATTGCTTACAATCATGTAACATCCTTGAAGATTGACTTATATTTTTAATTTGTCTATTTCCTTTTATTAAAATGTAAGCGCTGGTAGGTCATGAATTTTTATGTGTTTTGCTCATTAGTTTATCTCCAGTTGTCTTGAACAATGTGTGGCAGATAGTAGGTATTCAAGAAACATTTATTTAATAGATAAATGTGAAAACATTTTTTCCTCAATTGCTTGTTTAGCAAATATTTATCGAAGACTCTGGCACCGTTGTGAACTATTTAATACAGTACTGATATTGTAGTATGATAACTATCATAAGTTATCCCTAAGGTTGTGGCTATAATTTTTGGTTGATTTTGAACATAATTTAGTGCGTTGTCTTTTTTTCTCATTCTCTCCATTCACTTCATGCGTTCTTCCAATTGTTTTTATTTGAACTGTCATATTCATTCTTTCTCATCTTATTCTTTTTTCCTCTCTTTTCGTAAGTGAAGTATAAAGTGACTTATCAAGCAATTTAAGTACCAGAAGAGAGATATGATGCAGACTGAAATTGGATATGATGATAAATTCTCTTGGCTTCTAATGCTTTTAAAGTGTTCAAGTCCTTCTTAGATCTTTAACATATTTCTATCCATATCCTCTTTCCATTAACATGTTTTGTGTACAATTTCATTCAATATATATAAATAATTAAAATATTTTTCCTTATTGAATTTTATTACCTTTTACACTTCACAATATCATGTAGTAATTAGTGCATCGTTTTTATCATTTTGTGTGTGAATATCACTTAAGGTAAAGTTAGTTCTGATTATCACACAAATTTAAACTTTTATTATAGTCTATAAATTATATATCTCATAATTTGCATAACTTTCAAAGACCTGATGTAGTTTCAGTCAAGGTCTTAATTAAAATTTACTTTCCTGATAATTTTTCAATTAAGTGACAGTTGAGGTGTAAGAGCTAAATGAAGGAAGTAATTTTTACATATTTGTTTTTTAGTGCTGAATTTCCTACTCTAGAAAGTACTGGGAAAATCCTAGGCACTGAATAAAGAGTTACTGAATGAATGAGCAAATGATAAGATATAAAAAGGAGTAGTGAACATACTATGTAAAGGGGAAGGTGGCATTTGTTAATATGGGCAATCTGACAAAAAAGATGTTTATGAGAGAATGTTAATTGTTTTTGTTTCTGATTTTTTTATGCAAAGACAGCAAATGTTTAAGGATCATAGTTTGCTGGTCAGCTCTTATGAAAAATCACAAGCAGAAGAAAATGGATGGGATGTCTTAAAACCTAGACAAGTAAATTTTGAAAGTATTGGTGTTATGCTGACCTTTTCTCTCCATTCTCTAGTCCAAAGTAGAAATATGACATGACTACAAGGGGCAGTAGTCAGGGGCCTATGGAGTTCCAACAGTGTGTATGTCCGTAAGTCTCAACTATTGTAGTCTCAACATGTAAAGCAAAGATGAAGGGATATATCAGTGAAATTAAATGGTATATTCATAAGAGTTTCACTAAGTTAACTATACATTCAATTTTCATTTGATTTTATATAATTTGTTTTGTGATTCAGATCATTTTCTCAACTCATTTCAATTTTTTTTTAATATTTATTTATTTTGTGTGTGTGTGGCCAGCTCAGCCCACCAGGGGGCGGGG
>NDGM011251101.1:0-11537 GCA_002564305.1 Octomys mimax
AAAAAAAGACTCACAGTGAGTTCAAACCTGGAACAAATCATAGGTGAAACTCAAGGAATGCAGCAGACTTAATGAGAGATTTCATCAGGACAGAAGGGCACATTTGATACAGAGCAGCTGTCTCCCTGAGGTGACTTGCAGCCCTCTCCACACAGGATTTAGTGAAGAACTGAATTATTCACTACCAAGAAAGAACAAGTAGAGAAAAGTATGAATTTGTTCAACCAAAAATGGAGGAAATGTCCTTGTTAATTGGTGCTCCACAATTTTAAAATTCATACTGACCCTAAACAAAATGTACAGTATTGAAGAGAGAAAAAGAAGGTTATACAAAATGTGTTAAAAAGCAATCAAAAGAGAAAGCCATCATTCTCCAGGGAAAGCCCAGAAAGACTATGCAAAGGCAAATAAAACATCATGGTAATAAAAGTCCTCTGTGAAGCAACAACACAAGAAGAGACGAAGCTCTAGGTGTTCTGAAAGTGTTTAGAGTGTAGAATTTAAAGTATTTTGTGAACAATTGTGTATTTGGGGAGGATGAGAAGAATAACAGTGAAAAGCTAAGATAATAAGAATAAATATCATATTAGGAAGAGCGAATAATGATAAGATTCATTGAAGAAATAAGATTTGGAGCAAGAAAATTATTTGTGTAACTATTATAATTTAAATCAACATGTCTAAGCAGAAGGCAGATATTTAAAAATTGAAAAAAAATGGGCTGGCAAGATAGCTCAGCAGTCTAAAGCACCTGTTTAGGCAAGCTTAGGCAACTGCAGACTGCAGTTTGATCCCTGGCACCACATGCCACGCGAGCCCCACCCCCAGGGCAGGCAGAGCTGGCCACAGAAAAGAAAAAAGAAGTTGAAAAAATGCAGGTCAGGAGAACTTGAAGACATAAGGAGTAAACGTAGTTATTTAGCTTCTCTGGCAACAATCAATGCAATGATGGGAACCTAATTTATTTGCAGTCTATTTCACCAATTTTCCCTTGGCTTGTAGACTTTATTCCATGGACAGCCATAACTTATTCAGCTACCATGTAGCTGGAACTCACAGCTGAGCATGCAAGGTTCACGTCACCTATCATGGAAAGGGCATAAGATCTGGAAAGTCTCACAAATCATGCGGGAGAACAGTCAACAATTTAATCAACTATTAATTTTTACATACAATTAATGATTAATAAACTACTTTTATCATTTCTTTTATAAGGCCAGAATTCACATATCTACTTGAAATACTCAGGTTCATATCATCAAATATGTTGCTAACTAAATGCTACTTTATTAAAAGCCCTACCTTCCAATTAAAGCTGTGCTAAAGTATCAGTCTTTGACAATGAATTCAACTCAATGACATGGAAATGTATGCTACATGGAGTCATGGAATTTGAAGTTTTCCTTTACATTATTTTTTTGTCTTTCTGCATTTTAGTGAAGGGTCTGCAGGGTGTTCAGGGTCTCACTACTAGATCAAAGTCAGTGATTCTTGTTTATGCCTCACAAGTGCTGGGATTACAGGCGTGTGCCACCATGCCCAGTTTCAATCGCAGTCTCAGTCCCCCGGGGGGAGGGGGTGCGGGGGGGCTGGCACAGCAGGCCCGGGATACATTATTTTCAAATTGATAATAAATTATTCCTATCTGGTTGGGTATCTCTCTCCTCTGCTGCATCATAACCAGTAAATGCAAAATAACAATTATGAAGTCAAAATTGTTTGACAACATGTGGACAAAGCACTTATCAGGCCATGCTGAGGAGGAGTACAACTAAAGGCTAAAAATGCAAACATGTAACCTTTTGCGTGCAACTGGAAAGAAGGAGTAGGCATGCGTTTTTTTGTTTTGTTTTGTTTTGTTTTTGTTTTGTTGTGTTGTGTTGTTTTGTGTTGTGTTTTTTGTATGTATTTAGTTAAAGGTCTACATGGTCTCACTTCACAGATCAGACTCACAGTGACCCTCCTGGTTTCAGCCTCCTGAATTCTGGGATTACAGGCGTGCACCACCACGCCCAGTCTCAATGCCCACTCAGCATGCCCCAGGGGCAGGACCAGCTCGGAGTGCCTGGGATGGAACCTCAGCCCCTACATCCGCCTAAGCAGGTGCTTTAGTCTGCTGAGCCATTTGATTGACCCAACATGCATTTTGATCACTTTTCAAATGTGTTAATTTTTCGCTGATTGCTTATATACAATGAGTGATCAAAATATGATAAATGTTTTGAAACATGTTATATTAAAAGACACATTGCCATTAATTTTCCTCAGAATATCTGTCTTTAAACAAACTTATCCTACTGTTCTTTCCACTTTCTGAGATAAGTCTGTTTTGTGTCTTCAAGATGTGATCAAGTATGTAGTGAATGAGTGCCTTTCCATAGAAAGGCAAGCTTGTAAAAACAGTGTGTCCTTGTCCTCGCTATTCACCAGATGTGGTGCCACGGGACGCTTGGCTCTTCCTCAAGATCAAAATGACTGCAAAAGGTGTATATTGATTCAGAAGGAGGAAGCCACATCCATGCAATAACAACTGGAATAGGACTTCCAGAAGAGCTTCACCACGTGCAAGAAGGTTGAGTAAAGTGCACTAGAGAAGAGGGAAGCTCACAAGGAGGGGTCTGTGGCAATGTGCCTTTACTGTAAAAGGCTTTCATGTAAGTATTACGTATGTTGAATTTTACATCTATTTGGTACTACCTTTTAGGAATTTGTAATTTTAAAACAGATGGAGATATGTCCGAATGCATGTAGGAGAGATTTGGAAAGGAAACTTTGCTGTGATATTTGTGGCATAGCTCGCTTACTCCTTGCTACGAAATCAATGAATGTTCATTTCTTTCTGTTGTTTTGTTTTGCTGACCTTAGAAAGGGTGCAGGGGTGAGGTAGAAAAAGATTATCTCAGTATAGGGGTGACTAGGCTGTGGATGCTCCCTACTATGCATCTACTTTATCCTGATAAAGCACACCTACTTTGCTTTGATAAAGTGACACTTCCCACACTTTATTCCATGACATATAGATGTAACGATCTAGGATGTCAAAGAGCAAGGCACTTAATGAACAGTCTAATCTTTGCCTAAATAAATTGGTTTGAAGGTACACATAATCCAAACGGTCCAATGAGCTATTGGAAAACATATTCAAAATCTGCCAAACTTTAACTCCCAACTGAGTTTAATAATGATAATATAAATTTTCAACTTCAAAATTTTATAGAATGGAATTGTCTTTGCCCAGTGCAAAATTTATTGCATAATGATGCAAAATACTACCTTCATATTCAGATTATTTTTCTTAAAATTGAGGTTTTTGATTTATGAAATGTAAGAAATTTATTTAGAAATGATGCATAAATTGTGGGCATCTCTCCAAAAACAAGAAAAAGGAAGAACATACCTCAGTTCAAGTTTTCCTTTACTTTTAGAATTACTAATTTTGCTCTTAAGAGTCAGATTTTTAAAGTAAAAATGCCTGTTTTCACAAAAAAGTTTTAGCATTTACATATTCCAATACATTTTCTATTTGAGCTGAAGCAAGGCTAAGTCACTAATTCACATACAACAATTTCAAATTTAAAAATGATTTCCAGAAAGTTAACTTTAGATGCTCAGAGCAACAAATCTTACATTTCCTTTATATTTGTTGGAAAGATATCAAAAGGAACAAAATGCATTTTTTAATCCTTTTTTCCCCAAAACTTGTATGGTCACATGCACACTTACATATATACCTAGCATATGTGTTCATGGATGTGCATACACACATATGCACACTCATGCACAAAATTTTCCCACAATATTAGTAGAAGAAACTCTCTACAAAGAGTTAATGGTAGTGTTATGAAGCTGTTGATGTTTAAACAAGTAGAACTGACTCCAATGGCTAAGGACATAAAATTCAAAAGTAGATTATGTTTTCAATTGAAGTCAAAATGTTTTCTAGGAAACATGAGGTATTTTTCCCACCATCTAAGATACTTCATCTTGTCTTGAGATTTTTTTAGCATACTTAGAAGGCTATATATTCAAACACAGAACCACTGAGCCTCTTAATTCCTTAACTTATTGGCATCTAAGTTTTCATCAGCAGGACTTTCTTGACAGGGACAAAATGAAACAAGCCTGTAGGGTGATTTTCATCCTGCCCCAGTTTCATTCCTCAAGATGCTAATATGAGCCCTGATGGGTTCATAGGTCACAGGCTGATTGCACAATTCTCCTTTGTAGAATCTTTATGAATCACTGCAAAGGAAGGACATTACAGAAAATATTACAAAATTAAAAGGAATTCTGATGGTCTGAGGGGCACAAGTGAGAACAATGCATTGTGCACTGGCTGAGTACCCTTGTTAAGGGTCATGGTCAGGGTACCTGTGAGACAGGACAAGCACTCTCCTTGGGTAACTCCACTGTAAAGGAGTTAGAATGGAATGGAGGGGATGAGTAGAATGGCAAGTTCACCAGAAGGTTAATCTCCTAAACCCAAACATTAGGGACTGGTACCCAATTTAAGTAATACCTAGGTAAAAATTCAAAACTGGCAATATGAGTACTGGAACTCAAGGAACCCTGGAGCCAACAAATAATTACATTACAAAGACTATGATTTAGACTCTGATTCTGGCTCTCATTATTCTGAGTCTTTGCCTTTCTCTCTCTCTCTCTCTGAATTCCTTATCTCCCTCCATCTCTTCTTGCCTCCTTTCCTCTCTCCCTCCCTCCTTCCTTCTTCTGTTCCTTTTGTCCTTTCTCTTCTTCATGTCTTTGCTGGTTGTATCTCCTCTAGTCATAGTAACAGGTTGGGGACTTCACGCATTAGGCATCCCAGTCAGCAAACTGAAAAGAACATGTCCATTTGTTATTACTGTTTCTTACAAATCCCCTTTGGAATGACAAAGAGATGGCCATTATGGTTTCATCATGTTTTTAACTTTCTAGTTTTCCTACTTTTCTTTTTTGTTTATTTTCAGTACCAGGGATCAAATTCAGGACCTTGTGCTTGTCAGGCAGGTACTTGTGCCACTGAGTTATGGCCCCAGCCCAGTTTCCCTACTTTTTAAACTCCATAGAATTCCATGAGGATTACTAACCAAGACTGTCTAAGGATGAGAGTGTAATACTTGAAATAAAAACATGTGACACACAAGAAGAAAGTTCATTTGCCTTTCAATTTGAAGTGAAATAAAACTCAAATGAAGTTCTAATTGCTAGCAGGTATTCTGCAAAATAAAATTCTATAATATCAGATTATTCATTCGTGCTATCATCTGAAAGGAATAAAATATTACAGAAATATTAGTAATACAGAAAGAATGAAGCACTTTTTAATTCTGTCATCAGATAAAAACCTAAAATAAAATATTTATTGAAGCCCTCATTCAGTATAAGAATCACACATTTCATAAATAATATTTATGAAAATACAGCACATGTGTCAATGTGAGATAGATATTTAAAGCCTCAGAAATATTTTAAAATCATTAGAACCATGCTCTTGATATTCCCCTTCTGAATTTACTTTCCTCAGTGCCAATTTTGAAAGTGCTTTCACCAATGACATTTATTCTCTAACAGGATTAAAGGAGGAAAAGCTTTTGTGAGATCCACTGCACAGAAATGCAAACTTTGAAAGGTTTGCCAAGTAGGGACGTTGTGAAATAATTGATGCGAACACAGTTTTAAACAACTCAGTGTGAAATTGACATATGCGGTCTTTTTGGTTGGTAACTGTGAATTTCTTCACAAAGTCATCATCTGAAAGTGCCAAGCCCTTCTACTCCCTGTGCCACCTTCCCTGAGATAAAAAGAATGAACACTTAACAGGTAGCCACAGTTTTACAATATTTTATTCAAGCAGTTTTCTTTATCCAGTTATAATTGACCATTTCACACTTCAGTCTGTTTCATCTAAGAGTATTCAGTAATAAAATGCAGTAAACAACCCTGTAGGAAGTATTCTTACAACTAAATCTTCTGTCAGGGTGAACATTGCATGTGGGTGAATACAGAGTACTCCACTTGCTCATTCGTATTATTCATACCACTTCTATTATAGACATTTAGATTATTGATGAGTATAAATAGCCCCACATCACACTCCTCTATTGCCAAATTCAAGAAACAATCGCACTCTGTCTTTTGCTTCATAATTTTGTCCTTATTACACAATAGAAAAAGTGTGGTAGCAAACAAATAGAAAAATGTAACCGGGAGTCTTTGTCTTCAGCCAAGAGACCTGAGTTTGTAGCCATTAACCTCTGTCCAAGCTGAAGTCTAAGGAATGTATCTGCAGCCTTTGGGAGCTTTCCCGGGCCAGGAGTCACAGTGGGAAACAACTGGGTTTGTTTTTTGTTTTTTTTTTTCTAACAGAAAAAAACCAAAATGATGACCTCGAATATGGAAGAGAAGGAGCTTTGGGAAAAAGCAAGGTCAAGAAAGAAAAGGAAATTAGAATTTACCTCTATTTAAACATCCTTTGAATTCTTACAAAAAAGAACTCCTTAGGAAACTTTTAAGTGATTTTTTTCTTTAAAAATGTTATATTACTTTCCTGTGAAATAATTAAGATACAGAAAATGAATAAAGGATTTCTTCAAACCAAGAAACTTGAAAGAAAGGAAAGAAGGTTTATTTTCCTACTGATAGTGAGGCTATCTCTTAAAGGAACTGTGAAACAATTAGCAGGGGAGAATTTTTGGAAGATTTGAGGACTGAGGCTTTCTCTCTTTGAGAGGAAGTAATAGAAGTTTGGAACATGTGAAAACAGCACGATGCTAGGCAGCATGAGGACAAATCTATGTCATTTCTGTGGATACCCTTAGGGGGAAATCTCAGAAGAATACAGGGGTTCCAGATAGGTTAAAAAAAATGAAAAGCAAAAACAAAAAATATATAACAAAGTACAGAGCTTACAGATAAAACTGTCACCACAGTACAATACTCACTATTTAGTCACCTGCCCACCTCCTTCCATTCACTATCTCCTGACAGCCCATTACTATTGAAATTGAATATTATCATTTTCTATATGTGTAGTCAAAGTATGACCTTTCACTCAAAACATGTATATATCACCAACTTTTATTTTATTTTCTCTTATTTTTTAAGATTTAAACCTTAAATAAGTAGGATAATATAGGTGACTTCAGTTACTTTCTCTTCTAAAATGTATTCATATTAAGGGTGATGAAAAATAAAGTGAATGCTTAAATTTTAAAAATTTAAAATACAATGAAATTTAAAGTTTAAGAATACAGTAAAGATTATTTTAATTTTAAAAATTATTAAATAATATTATCAACAGCCTGATGTTACAAATAGACAGATAAACTAAACAAAAAGAATCAAAATACATCAGACTGAACCAAATCTTCACAAAATAGGCCTAATAGATATATGGAGTTCCTTCCAATAACAGGGTAAACAGTCTTTTTAGTGCCCCATGATATTTTCTCCAAAATAGACCACATACTAGCTAATAAGTCAAAAGAATCAAAATTTTGTTATTCATAACAAAATGTGATCATAACAGATTACAGTGCAAAAAAAAACCTAGAAATCAGTAGCAAAAGGATCCACAGAAACTACAAAAATATATGAAAATTAAAAAACACACTGTTGAATAATCAATACATCACCGAGAAAATTAAAGAAGAAATAGGAAAATTCTTGGAATAAATGGCAATGCCAGTATAATACGCCAGAATGTATGGAACACAATGAAAGTTGTCCTGTGAGGAAAGTAGTACATGCTACAACATGAAAATAGATGGAGCCCAAATTAATAACTGCTGTTCCATTTCAAAGTATTAGGAAAATAAGAATAATCCTAATTCAAAGCTTTTAAAAAGTAGGAAATTATAAAGATCAGAAGAGAAATGAATGAAATCAACTTTACCAAAGGATATGAAGGACCAAGGAGATGGCTCAGTAGAATAAGCATTTGCCTGACAAACGCAAGGTCCTGAGTTCAATCCCTGGTACTGAAAAAAAAAACCACAACAAGACCAAGAACCGGTTCTTTCAAAGAAGAAATAAAATAGGCAAACACTCGACCAATTTTAACAAATCAGAGGGAAAAAAACTTGCCATGCCAGCCCCGCCTCCGGGGCCTGCTGAGTTGCCAATGGAGCCTGGACTTGGTGGCACGTGCCTGTAATCCCAGCATTTGGGAGGCTGTAAACAGGAGGATCACTACGAGTCCAATCTACATAGTGAGACCCTATAGATCCTATGCTAAATACAAAAAAAAAAAGAAAAAAGAAAAATAATTTGAAAAAGAAAAGGCACAAATGATGCATTAAGAAATAAAAATAAAATGTATGAAAATCTTAAAATCTCCATCTGGCCTGATTTAACTCTATATTGTCTACAACTATTGCATTGTTATACAAATATTTAAGCTATACTTAAGATTAATTTTTTGGGGAAGAAGTGAATCATACATCCCTAAGCATAGTGAGGAGAGAGGTTTGCTTTTCTTCCATGTGGGAGGATGGATGAAGGGGCATCTGCTCTCCATCGGGGTCTGCTCACATCTCAATAAGGATCAAGGAGAAAGAAGGATACCCATAGCATTTGCAAAAATGGATAGAACCCTAGCAAAGTTATTAGTGCTTATTAACTTGTAGAGAATCATTTTTTAGGTGATGTAAAATATTCATTCAGAAAGAAATTCTTGAACCTTAGAGAAGAAAGCAATCATAAATGTTGAATAAAGAATTGTCTTTTTTTTCTGTGAGAAGCCAGGTAATTTATTTTAACAAAGAAGCAAGTGGAGTTTTAAAATAAATATTTATTAAAGACATAAGTAGGAAAGAGAAGATTTTGAAAGCTATTCCTATTGTCTATGATACTATAGACATATACATTTCAAATTTTACTAGTATATTTGCACACACACACTTAACAGAGAATGTGATGTGTGTTACACATCACTGTCACTACTTCATTGCTCACACATGAGTATTCCTTTCCTTTTGTGTGAATTAAGATTCACTTTCTCTTTCCCAGCTGTGAAATGAAGAGTTTCCCGTTTCCTCTGACTTGAGACAGTCATGAAAGGCTTTCTCCACTAGAAATGTCACCAATGGGCACACAGATCAGCACAGTATCTTCCCAATTGTCACCTCTTTCTGTCTTTTGTACCTAAGGACAAATTTTACTTCTAGCAAGCATCTGCTGCAGCTACACTATATGCCCAGAACTGTGAAAGACCTGAGAGATGAATGCATTTACTCAGATCGTATTGATTCATTTTGCACCTACGACTCAGGTTAAATTTTAAGGTGTTTCTTGAAAAGGAAAAAACAACATTATTTTCTCTTAAAAGTTTCAAAAACGAAAGCATTTCAGAGCTGTAATTTTGAACATAGCTTAAAACACATACCTTTAAAAACTTTATGGATGGACGTGTTCATGACTAAGTATATTCTTCGTTGTGCTGTAATGCCAAGAGATGACGATTCTAGTAACACATAGTTCAACTGATTTGTGGTCTTGCCAATATCTTTTTAAAATAACAAAAGATAGAATGTAAGAAACAGCTTTTTCAGACAAAACCAAGTTTTTAGTTATAAGAATGAACGTGCTTAAATTTCAAATTGAAAGAATCTTGTCATGGACATTAATTTTGTAATGCTTGTCTCTTCTTACAGCTTAGTGAACACAGAAATAGGGAAGACAGTTTGTAATTCCTGTGTTCTAAGCAAGATATAATAATATATGCACATAAGCTTAGCACTCTCTGAAGCTGAAGCAGGAGAACCTCAGGTGTGATCCCAGTGTGGAAAGCTTGGCCATTGCTGTGAAAAATTTATCTAAATTTAAGTTTTTTACAGTTTCTCTGAATTATCAAGACCCTTTTTCAAAAAAAAAAACATTTTAAAAAGGACTAAGAATATAGTGTAAATATCTGAGGTTCAATCTTCATTAATACAATAAAAGGGAAGAAATAAAATTATTCTAAAGTCTATATTTTGAGACTTTAAGAATGAGTGTTTTCTGTGAGTTCTACTATGAGCAGATTATAATCTCATAGTTGGGTATTTGGAGCAGTTAGCATATTGAATTTACATCTGATTTCTTTTATTGATTTCATGCCTCTGCATTTGGCAGGTTCTGACTCTTGCCTCCATCTGTGTGGAATCTGAAATTAATCTGAGCGCTTTGTGTCAGGGCACTCAGCGCTGTGGCTGAGCGGTTCATTCTCTGTCCCTGGGAGTGCAACCAAATCCATCTCTATTGAAATCTTGACTCCTCTGTGACTTGGCTCTGCATCTGGGTTTCCATCTGTCTCACTGGGTGACTTTAATCCCTTTCTAAGTGGCTGTTTGGAAAATGTAAAAAAGAATAAATAAATAGAAATGGAGAGTGGCACCAGTGCATGCTCAGATGCAACAGTCATAATGTGGAACCTCAAAATATAGTGATCTCCATTGTTGGAGGAATGAAAAATGAGACAGGAGAAATATCGTAACGCATTGAGAGAAATGATCTCTTTTGGATATTTATGGAGCATCACACACTCATTTTACTCTACTATGTAGAATTCTAGATGAAGTATGAATTTCAAAATTAATGTATTTTTTATTCTCATATGTCTGAAACTGAGTCATTAAGACCTAAGATATTGCTCTTTTATTTCTTTTCTCAAAGTGTTTATATTAGAGCATCACAGGCCTGTAGGTCCTTCACAGTCAGTTCCATGTACCTTTTATACAGCTTTAAAAATCAATAGTATGTGTTTTTTCTACTATGTACTCTTATATTAATTGTAAAGAATAAAGTATAAATTTTAAAGATATTAATACTATTTGTAATTCAAAGCCCAAGAAAGAGATACTGAACTTAGTATTATGTGCACAACAATATTGCTTATATTTCATTTCATACAGAATTTATAAGATATAAAACTAACCTGTTATTAATACAGAATAAGTCATTTATTGTTTGTTTGTTAAATTTTACTAAATAGGCAGATCATCCCATATTTTTCCTCTGGATAGCAATCTTAGTGGATATTTTCATTTGCAAAAGCTAACACCCATTTAATTTTTATTAATTAGTCACAGTTCTTCATACATCAACATTGTTTATTTTTGGTTTGAGATTTCTGGGGATTTATTTTTTGTTGTTTAGTTTCAACCTGTGTCAAAAAGTACATGAGACCCCAGGCCTGCTGTGCTAGTGCCCCCCACCCCCCTCCCCGCATGCTGAGAAGGCAATTGAGTCTGGGTGTGGTGGTATGCACCTATAATCCCAGCTCTTGGGAGGCTGTGAATAGAAGAATCACTATGAGTCCAATTTAGCAGTGAGACCTGAACACCCTATAGACCCTTCCCTAAAATAAAGAAATAATAATGCATGATACAATAACAAAGGTTAAAGGATATAGCTTCTCATAAGTGAGTGAAAATTAAAGCAGTCACATCTTCACATCTACTAGTCTTTCTGGGAGACTGTGAGAATCATTTAACATTTTTACTACTTTTAGACTCAGTCTCTCCCTCTCTCTCTCTCTCTCTCTCTCTCTCTCT
>NDGM011251108.1:14335-24927 GCA_002564305.1 Octomys mimax
GAAAGAAAGAAAGAAAGAAAGAAAGAAAGAAAGAAAGAAAGAAAGAAAGAAAGAAACTGTAAATATCAAAGAAAATTTCTAAGACTGCCTAAAAGAACAGGTTTCTACAGCACATTGTAAATAGAGCAGAGTCCAGAGTTGATCCCAGCACAAATCTAAACTACTTTATGTAAATAAGCTGCTCCAAGGTAATGTATAAATATATAATGTTGACAAAATTTTCCAGAAGATCTCTGTCTCACTAATTCAGATCAAATCATTATCAGACCACTTGGTTGTAATGATTCAGGTAATCCTGCAGCTCTGTCTGATAAATATCCTAACCTTAATATGTTCATGTACATATTTTATAAGAACTAGAAGTATGATAAAGCCAATTGTTTATGGCTGTCTTTTGCCAATAAGAACTACCGTTGACTTTTGTTGATAGAATAGTAGCCCAGAAAGGAAAAGGAATGAAAGAAAAGAAAAAGAAAACTGGATGGAAAGAAAGAATGGAAGGAAGATAAAGTCTGAGAGTGAAGGAGAAAAAAAAAGAAGAAAGAGAGAGGAGAGAGAAGAGAGGAAGGGAGAGAAAAAAAGGAATTCCAACACCTTTGTATGTAACTCAATCTGCCTTTTTACAAAATAGTCCCCAACCTGAATAGATTAGGATAAGGAACTCTAACAAAAGGAATTCAGAGATTTCCATTCCCTGCCTTCCAGATGGGTCAGTGACTCAAGAGGCAGGGTAAGAGGGAAGGAGCTTTATCAGCCTTAAGGAGCTAGCTGGCCATGTTGGAAGATAGCTGGCTTTCATCTCCAATCTCATTTTATTTCTGTACTAAAGGAGAGGTTTTTGTGTTATATTTTAAGGAAAAGTATGAGGGAAGGTATGTGGACCTCATACCTCAGGTGCCTGAGTTTTTTAATGTTTCTACAAATAAGTGACTTCTTCTGGAACATGGAATATGTGTATTTTATCTTGTCGACTTAGACAGGAGAGAATAGTAGACCAGTAGATCTAAAGGAGGGAAAGTAAATGATCAATTTCTGTGTTGACTAAAGGGATGTACAAATTTATTTTTTCCTTTTGGTCAGTATTTATGAAAAATTCCCTTTCACATGGGACCTTCCTTTTGTAGTAATTTAGAGTGGGAAGGGCGAGTTGGTACAGTCAGTGCTAACTTCAGTGGGCAGTTAATTTATGAGAGAAAGGATTCTGAAGATACAGAACAGGCAGGAGTAAAGGCGAACTTCTGAGAACCAGAGGAGCATGCGTGCACTTTCAGGTTGGGGACATAATGGACAAAGGGCAGAAGGGCAGGATTTACTATTAGCATATCTGAACAAATTTGGGGACTTCTGTTGAAAGGAAATGTAAAGTCTTTACCAAGTGTTTATGTAGAATTCAGGTTTGTTGGCTATATCCTGCAGCTCAAATTAAGGAAGTTACAGACTATACTGCATATACTTTTGCATATAACTCAATCTGCCCTTTTAGAAAATAGTCCCCAAGCCAGCCAAATAGCTCAGCACATTAAAGCACCTGCAAGCAGGTGCAGGGGCCGGGGTTCGATCCCCAGGCCTGCCTTGCGGGCCCTGGCCCCAGGGGCGCACTGAGACAGCAATTGCGATGGGGCGTGGTGCCGCGCAGCTGTAATCCCAGCATTTGGGAAGCTGAAAACAGGAGAATCACTATGAGTCTGATCTAGTAGTGGGCCTTGTAGACTCTGTCCTAAATACATTAAAAAAATAAAAAATAAAATCAATTAACACTGAGAAATGAAAACATTTATTTACTGGAAAGTAAAACAAAAGAACAAAATCTGAGAATATCCAGTGTAGTCCTAAAGCTGTCTCCTACAGCCTACTCCTAAATTCAGCATGGCCTGCATGACTTTTGCTTTTTTTTTTTTTTTTTTTTGCGGAAACGAGGATTGAACTCAGACCCTTGCGCTTTCCAGGGAAGCGCTTATTCCACTGAGCCATCTCCCCGGCCCCGACTTTTGCTTTTCATAGTGGCTCTTTCACAATAGACATTCATGATCAATACAGGTACAATTGAACATGTCAGTCCATATAATTTGTTTCACACAGGCTAATATTCTTAATTCCTGGAACTATTCATCATCTGAAATATTCATAAAAAGTTCACAGAATTAACTATTATAACTAACAGTTTTATCTATTGTAGCTACACGGTTTAGTGAGTAAACTGGCTGTTTATTTGTTGAATGATATCCTAGTGTAACTCTAGGTCTGCTACAGATTTTAAAAAGATTTTAGTCTCAGTGCTGGGATTAGATGGCTGTTTCTGATGAGGCTAGGCAAGTACTAGGGTATTGTCAAAGCAGAAATAAAGGCTAGCCAAACAGCTCAGCGGATTAAAGCATCTGCAAGGGGTTGGGCGGTGCTGCCATGCCGAACACCCTCTTCCACACACCCTCCTGTCCCCGCACCGCCCCCCTTCAACTCGAGCGCTAAAATAGCAATTGACACTGGGCATGGTGGTGGTGCAAGTGCCTGTTATCTCAACTCTTGGGAGACTGTAAACAATAGCATCACTTAGAGTCTGATCTAGTAGTGAGACCCTGAGCACCTTGTAGACTCTTCCCTAAAATAAAAAAAAAAAGCAGAAACAAATAAGATAGGAAAAAGCAAAAACATGAAAAATGTTTTGATCTAAGGATTAAGGAGAAAATCAGGGAAAGCATACTGACAAAATTGAGACCACAAAGGCCAATCTGGAATCTGAGGCATTGGTCTGAGGATAAAAGTATGAGTTACACAAGGTAGACATTTTGAGAAACACTTTGTCTTGAAAAATAAGAAAAAAGCTCAGAAAAATAATTATATATAAAATGGAAATCTTAATATTAGTGTAAATATTGTAATGTTAATTTAGTGGTTTCAAAACAAGAGAAAATGTATTTCTCTGGGTGAACCTTAGGGAGAAGCAAACCCTGTGGTGCTCAGATCAGAATTTCTACATAAAAGAGCACAGTATGAGAAGAATATTTCTGCTAAAGTCTTTTATTACAAGCAAAAACTATAACTAAAACCTGATGACTAAATAAAATTGTGCACTTGCAAGAAACATTCTTTTAAACTTTTGAACATGTTAAAGGCAGGGAGAAAAATATCAGTGTTTATTTATTAATTAAGTTCCCAGCGTAGCTGCAAGCATCCAGTCCTTCAACCAATGAGTGCAGAAATGCAAGCGGTGCAACCAGACCATAAACTCGGTGGAAACTCTCAAATTAAATCTTGGCTCATCATATTTATTATGCCTCCATTTTCTTTTTACATCTTCAAAGTATAAAAATTCAAAAGTATAAGAAGATAGTAGCAAATATATTTTTTAATTGCAAACATCACTTTTATTAATATTTAAATATGGTTCTGTAAACAAAATCAGCAAAAAGTAAGTGTATTTTAAAATGATTAATTTTAAAATATAAAAAATATAAAATAAATGATTAATAATTAAAAAGAATTCTTAAAAAAATAAAAGATACAAAATAGAATTCTTATGTAATATTAATTATAAATTTTGCCCGACAGGGCTAATCATAACACAAGGATTAAAATGGATGAAAACAAAAAGCTAAGATTGAGATAAAAATGATTAGTAGAGAGATATATTTTGAAGTCTTTGGCATTACACACTATTATTAATTGGATTTGTTTTTTGTAATTCCTTTACCTTATATTAATTGCTTTAGGAATTCTTTTACTCTCAAGGAAATCATTCGCTTTTAAGCATAAATTGTTGGTGATGTAAAAAATAAGCGCAGTCTACTAAATAGTGTACATTGGGCTATTGTTCTTTCTGTATATGACTTTGATAATAGTGCTGAATGTGATGGTCATACAGTGACAGTACAGGTTCTTGAAGAAAATAAATCACACGACAGAATAAACAGGTATAGACACAAGCAAATGAGGAAGGTAAAAGGCCGATGTAATATAGATCATAAAAGTACACATTTCAAGACATAAAGGAGGTCATAAATGTCAAGAAGATGTAAATAAAAAGTATCAGTTAACTTCCCAGTTTTCCTTTTCCTCGGGCTAAGAATAAACATTTCACATACATAATATTCTACATTAATATTAATTATTTTATATAAATAATAAATTATGTGCTATATGATTTCTTTAGAAAAAGACTAAAGTTATTCTATTCTCTAGAAACAATACTATGCAAGGTCAAAGTAAATGTTATGTTATTTTGAGGTAGAGTGTAATTTAAAAATACAAAGATTATTAATTGTGTAAAGTGTTGTTGCACATCTTGACCAATTTTTGTGTGTTTGTATATTATTTTTAGATAGAAATAATATTTTAATATAGGTAAGTTAACTGATTTCAACATATTTAAATAATTTTTCTATTATGAGCAACACTGCTTGAGGTATGATAATAATTACAAATTTCACATCAGCATTTCTAAAAATATATCTTCGTGTAGTAAACTGGTGAGAGATTCACCTTGTTTAAGTGATTTTCAGAACATATAAATGTTCTCATCTAATAAACTTAGGTTAACTGTGTGAAAACTGCTGATACGGAGTTAATCTAAGTGTTCTTGGTAATAAAAATCACTATTAGGGGAAGGTGAACAGGATGCTCTTCTACGTAGTGTATGAATCCTTGTTTAGGTTCTTCTTTTCCTTATACCAAGCGGTTTAGTATCATGCTCACAATTTATCTGAGCTTGAACGGGAAGTCTCCCGCAGAACATTAATACTTGCATTAATGTAGATTTTGCTAGCTAACATTTTTCTCTGTGACAGTTTCATATTCAAAATTGTGTATGCATGACCCTCTACACATATAATTTTATGATTATATTTTAAAATCTAATGGCTCCATAATTTTACACCTGGAAAAGTCATCAATGGTGTTATTAACTTTAATCATTAATACTAATTGTTTAAATATATTTAGAATATACTAAATCAGAATACTTGGATTTGGGACTGTCAGCATCATTGTAAGTGATGTCATTTAATATTTTATCATCATTAATCTAACAAAATCAATTAAAGCCTACTCAATGAAGGAAAAAATATAATCTTTAGCATATAAAGGAGTAATCATTAGGCTCTCAGTTGAAAATGTGAGTTATACTCTCAGAAAACTTGTATTATTTACAGACAACTGTGTAAATACCATGAATCTAAAGCTAAGTGGGTGATATGTCTTTTAAAACATATTTTAGCTATAGTTGAGTGTTATAACCAGATTCATTATTTTTAATCCTGTGAAAGTAGATTTTATATATTTTATCTGTGAAAGTAGATTAATATATTGTTAGCATACATTACAATAGAAGAAACGAAATTTTTAACTTTTTCAAAACTATTCTATCATCAATGACTAGCAAAGCTTCTGATACATTGTAGTTATTCAATATTTGTTAAATAAAATGCAATGAAAGAAATATAAAATCTGTTGGGCAATCCTATTTTGGTAAATACTAAGCAGGTGGTTTTAGTTATTTTGAAGCTATCTTTGAATAAATAGCAAAGCATTCAAGCTCTAATATAGCATGATTAAATCATATCACTATGATTAAGCATGAGCCTAAATCATTCATTAGCTCTTCTAGCTTGGATAAATAAATGACTTAATTTGTTTAAGTTTAAATTGCTCAAATAAAAATAGTATCAGTGGCCACACTATATTTTTAAATGACACAGAGTAATGTTTGCAAAGCAGCTAGTGTATAACAATTCTATGAATGCATAAAGAATATCATAAATAAATAAGAGAAATGAGAAAGATTCTTTTTTAAAATGTTAATTGATGAACAATTTATTAGTGGCCTCCAAACACAGGCTTTCCAAGGAAACCTGAAATTTAAGGTAAGGCAGAAATTCTGCAGATTTTTCAAAGATCATCAAGGTTAAAGGACATGATTAGGTGGGTTGGAAGACGTTGGTGCCCTTTAAACAGAATGAATTTCTAAGTTCTAGTTCTTTTTGTGAACAGTCTTTGCCATGACCAATCAACCTCTTTTGTTCAGGATCATACAACTCTTTACACTGAAAAATCTTGGACCATAGGAAAATTCTAAGTCACTGGCAAAATATAATCACCGGTGTCCAATAATCTCCAGCTACATAAAAATCCTCTAACCAAAACACTAATCATCCTGTCCTATCTATTTTCTATAAACAGTGTTAAGATGAACCATTCAAATACAACACCTTATATTTCTTTTGATATATTTTCACTTCACAAACAATTTCCTTATTATTATTTCTCTATGTCTTTTCATATTTCTGAGCCTCGTGGCATTTGAGTATGAAACGTGCCCCAACATTTCTCCCCAAGGGAACATTATAGTGCATCAGACTGAGTTTACTTGAATTGTTCTTGTGTACATTAGCTGTATTCTCTATACATTCTCGGCTTCTTCTGTAATCATTCATGGAGAACCTGCAACATATTGGGCTATTAAAATTAGGATGAAAATGAGCTATCAATGGAAACTTATAAAAAGATAAGCACAAAGTAGAATAAATTGCTGGGTCTGAGCCTGTCTGCGCAAGGAAAGGGCCAACAAAGGATTTTTAGGGAGCCACAATTACACCTTGTGTTGAAAACGAACAACTATTCTTCAAGTGAAAAAGATTTGAAGAATAGAGAGGATTATGCTTAGAGAAAACCAGATGGATGTTACAATACACTGATAGTTTCTTAATTTGTTTCATGTGGCTGTAACAAGATACCAGAAATTGAATAATTTATAAAATATAGTGATTTTGCTTGTGATTCTGGTGTCTAGATTTTCAAACTGTTGGCACTGTGGCAAGAATTAACTGCCGGGATGATAGCATGCTACAGAAGCAAAAAGAGAAATGGCTTTGGTAGCAGGAAAACAGTGCCCCAGGGCAGCCTTCTTTTACAACAACCTGTTCTCCTGGGAGCTAGTCCAGTTACCCAAGACCAACCTACTATAAGAGACAGACTTTAATCCCTTCCAAGAGTGGTACTCCTGGGATCTCATCATCTCATTAATATTCATCAAGGCAACCTCCCCAAATTGCTACCATCTCATTTAGAATCAAACTTTCAGCCTATGAACCATTTGGGAGACAAACCAGACCCAAACCACAACAGATGTGTTCAGACCAATGGAATTTGTTCAGCACGTACAGCATATAAAACAAAATGTAATGTGGTACTCAATAAGAAATTAAGGTAGGTGTTAGGCAGAAGAAAGCCTATGAAAACCCATGGGAGTGACATAGGAGATTGAAACTCCTAGGCTGAAATATACCTGGGCTGGGTTCATGTTCTCTAAATCCAAAGACAGAATTTTAGGAAAGACAGAGATTAAGAGTAGAATATATTTATCATGGGAAAGAAAGCTCCTGTCTCAGAGAGAGACAAAAGGGGATCTGAGTATGTTGTCCCTGGGAAGCTGCCTTTTCTAGGAAATTGATAGAACAAAACCATGAGGTAAGGCAGGGCTAAGGTGGAGAACTCTCTAGGTGGGCAGGAGGTGGGACAAAACTATGGTCAATCAGTAAGATTACAAGCGCAATTTCTCAGGTAAAATTGATTAAATCCAGGACCAAATAGGGAAGCAAGCAGGAAGGAATACAGAACAGGGGCTGGGTTAGTGACTCTTGAGGCTACCTCAAGGTGAGAAATCTAGTTAGAATATCAATATTCCACATTTATCTTTAGGGAGGTATGCATTTGTTTGATCCTTTGTCCTGAGCTTTGTCAGATAGTGGGAGTGTGTCAGTCTCTGTCAGAGTTTCAAGTTATTCTGGCCTTCCATACTGGCTTCTTTTGCGGGCCTGGCCCTGTCTGATTGCCTGTAATATTTCTATCTCACCCAGCTGCATACTACAGGAGGGAAGCCTTTGCTTTCTTCTTTGTCTTTGTCCTTATTGAACTAATTTATTCATTTTTATTCTCCAAGTAGAAGAGTTACAACGAAAAATACACACAAAAAGTGATGTGTTATTTTCCATCACCAATAATTATCAAATATTCTCAGTAAAAAAAGATAGTGACGATTATTTATTATGGCACTTTGATTCACATATGTTTATGCTTTCTACTACATCTTATAGTGCACCATTTTATCATTATGATTGTAAAACTCACTAAAAAAAGAAGAAGCATCACAACAGGACATACAAACATTCTTTCTTTTTCATTTTATACTCAAGAAAGAATTAAAAGGCGCCATACTGACACAAGGCCTGTATGATAGCCACGTCAAATGGTGTGACAAAGGTATTACCCTGAACACTGCATTTCAAATTGTCTGTATTTACAAAATCTAACATGATCTTATTTGTTATAGTTGTCCAGGAAGCAGAAACATTGGAAAGCCCATAATCACTGGAGAACTATTTAGATCAAAGAAATTAACACTTTTACACCAGTTATAAAATCTAAGTAGTTTATTAAATTCTCCAAAAATTATTTCAATAATATCCTTTATTATATAAAATCCAGAATTCTGCATTTCATTCAGATGGTGATGGTCTATTTTAATTTCTTACAATCTGATATCTATATCTATATCTATATCTATATCTACATCTACATTTACATCTACATCTACATCTGCATCTACATCCATGTCTCCCGAATCTTTTAATCTCTTTCTCCTTCCTTTCCTAACACTAATATCTTTTGAAGGGTTCAGAGCTATATTGTACCAGATATCTCAACAGGAGCTTGAGGGATTCTACTTCATAAGGCATTTCTGACTATGGTAACTCGGCAGAAATGCTTCCTATGCGATGCCTTTCCACATCTTGCAAGGCACGTGCTCTTAATTGTCTCACTACAGATGACTGTTGCCAAAGGAAATTCAATCTACTAAGATAATTTAATATAAAATCTGTGGAAGAGAAGTTTAAATAATCCAACTAAGGAAAATAAACACTGGATAATTTGGGTTGTGCTATGTCCACCTGTGGTAAAGAAGATATTTATACAGCAATAAAATTGACAGAAGGATATTATTGACTATAAACTATAGCTATTTTGAATATTTAAATAAAATACAAATAATTATCACAAATGTTATTTAATAAAGAATATATTGAGCTTTGAATATTGAAATTCAATTACAGTGTTATCATAAAGATCATCCTAATTTGTTCTCTTAGCTTTGGGCATTTCTTTATCACTGCAGTTCCCATATTTAAAAAAAGTTGTTACCGTACAAAGAATAAACCTGATTCCCTTATTGATCTTACTCTCTCTTTGACTTAAAGTCCTAGATCTAACATTTCTAAATAAATATTTTGAAAGAATTTATTTATGTTTTAAATAGCTTTTTAAAAAAATTTAAGTATTTTGCAAGTCAGATTAAGCTTTGTCTGATTAGCGAGATTTCACTGTGCTGTAAAATATGTTAAGCAACTGTGAGCCAACATTGCCATAAGTGTTTCTCAATATACTCCTGAGAAATACTGAACCTGACCTCAAAACATAAAACTTTATAAGTTTATAACAGTCACAATTGTTATGTTTTCTTTTGTATATTTTATAATTTCAATTGAATATCACTTAGTGGATATATGTTTTTTAAACTAAAATTTGCCACACTTATTGGAAGTATGAGTGTTTTGTATTAGAATAAAAAAAAAAACCCTTGCTTCATGTTGTGTCTATGTCTTTCTACAAGGATTACATTAAGGATTGTTGTCTTCATAAAGATGGCTTAGGATAGGACTAAAATGAATAAGTTTTGTACCAAAAGGTAGCATTCATAATTTTAATTCAAGTTGGCAAATATATTTTTCATATTATTCCGTACTTATATAACTTACCAAAATATGTGTAATATTTATAATAGGTTGGTATTTGTTGTATTAATTTCAGTTGATCTGAGTATTGGTCATTTTTCCACCTGCATTGTGTTTTGGAATTTTTGAGTGATTTTTCTATATTAAAGTATTTTTCTTGTGTATCCTATAATATGCTGCTGATACATATAACAGGGTTAAAAACAAAGGGTCTCTAGCCATAATTATTAAGGAATTTCTTTTTTTTAATTTATTGAGAAACAAATAGCAATAAGATAGTTTCAAAACCGATTAGTGGACAGTTTCAATACCTAATACATTAGATATTGCTGCCTTAGCAGTTATTCTTTCTATAAGAATCAGACATGTTATCTTATCCACAAACACTGTTAAACAAATCAATCCAGCCACTAAATTAAGAGAATGTAGCTGCATATCTATCCTAACTATTTTGAATATACAGATAAAAAATGGTTGCTCCTTTTTATCCCCTTTTGTTGTTTAGTTTTGTCAGAGAAGGGTATTCCATTGTCATTTACATGAATTCAGCAAAATATGTCACTATAGTCCAGTAGTCCATAATAGTAGTGGGTTATCCATAGGACTGGTAATGTCAGAAGTTGTTCACATGAGCCTTTTACAGCTTAACATATTAATATGGCTTTACTTTTTTTTATTTCATTTTTATACTTTTCTGCTGGATGGTTAAGACCAAGATAAAGCAAGACATAGATAACAAGAAATGTAGCATTTGTATCTGATAAGATCAGTCAAATCCCCTCAAGATTTATCCTGAAACCCTGTACCACAGTT
>NDGM011251110.1:0-17171 GCA_002564305.1 Octomys mimax
GTCATTTGAGAAATGCAAATTAAAACAACACTGAGATTCCATCTCACACCAGAAAGAATGGCTACCATCAAGGAGTCAACCAATAACAAATACCGGAAGGGCTGTGGGGATAGAGGAACTCTTCTCCACTCTTGGTGGGAGTGCAGACTGGCACAACTACTATGGAAGTCAGTGTGGAGATTCCTCAAAAAGCTAGGATTGGAGGTCCCATTCAAGCCAGCTGTTCCTCTTCTGGGTATTTTTCTGGAAGAACTGAAACCATCATACCACAGGGATATATGTACAACCATGCCTATAGCAGTGCAATTTGTCATAGCTAAATTGTGGAAGCAACCCAAAATGCCCATCCACTGAGGAATGGGTAAAGAAGATCTATTTTTACAGTATTAGGTCAGAGAACATTATCATTTACCTAATTTTCAAGTTATTTTTATTGTTGATAGTGTGACCCACTTCTACTACCCATAGAGTCTACCTGAACTTATTTTGTTGTTGTTTTTATTTCCTTTTCTCTCTACTTTTTCTCAAAGATGGATTTTCAACTATATTATCTTGGACATGAGAGCTTCATAAAATCTCAACTTTACAGAAAACTTGAGAGGTAGGTTGTGCCTCATAAGAGAATCATATAGGATAAGAATTTAGATAGAGTTGGTGCCTGTTCCTAATCTGGAACATTTTCCCACATATTCACATGCTTGTTTGTTTGTTTAACAAATAAAAACTGGATATTTATGGTATAAAACCAGGGTATGGTGAAAAATGTATAAATGGTGAATGATTGATTAAGGAAACATATGCATTCTGTTGTGCTATTGGAGTTTTTTTGTGTGTGCTTTTAATTTTTTTAATTTTATCATTATTTTAGTACAGAGTATTTAGTACAGAGTCTCACTACACAGTTTTGACTGATAGTGATATTCCTGTTTTCAGCCTCCCCAGTGTTGGGATTACAGGTGTGTGCCAGCGCTCCTGGTCTCAGGGGCTGGCTCAGCACACTTGGAGGCAGGGCTGGTGCAGCATGTGGTGCTGGGATTGAACCCTGGACCTTGCACTTGCCTAAGCAGGTGTTTAGTCCACTGAGCTATCTCACTGGCCCTTATTTTTTTATTGAGAAAATATTTTTAGAATTGTTCAAGATAAACCCTAAGACCAAGGGCTGGGACAGGGTAAAGATCACCCACCTGCAACGTTTTATCTGTCTTTACTTATAATACAGTAATTTGCTTATGGTGAATTTTTGCATTACATTTTGATTTTTTAAGAAAAGGACATTACTTTTAAACAGAGCACTGTTTTTGACTGCTTAGTTTTAGGCCTTAAGCAAGTGTCTCAGTGGCTCCCTTCACCAAACACCTACAGTTTCCATGAGGGTTTGTTCTTCCTTTGGCTCTTGTTTAGGGGGCCATGGGGCAGGCAGCAGCCAGAGCATTTAGATATATGATATCTAAATCCCCCCCCCCCACTGCCTTTTCTCTTGCTTGGTCTTGCTCCCCCTCACCTTTGTCTTAACTTTCGCTCTTGTGAGGGCACCATCCTGCAGACTCATGAACACACTGGAAGATGAAATTGAGGGCTGCATCTAGAGCACGGAGTAAGGGCTGAGGCAATGAGCTGGCCAACTGGACCAGAGGACATGACACGACTTTTGATTGACAGATGTAGAGGAGTGAAATGACTTTTTCTCCCTGTGAATTACCAGGATTCTCATTGCAGCATTTCTCTTTAGGTGTTCAGAAATGCCCCCAGCGTAACTCACACCAAAGGACACTTGCAGTGCAGACGTATTGTTGTTTTGAGATGGCCCAGTCAAATATAAAAATGATTTTTAGAAAGGCAGTGATGCATGCCTCACTTGTACCTTTTCTGAACCTTCCATAGGGGTCTGAATTTTAGTGACATGTGAGATGGTGTGAGCCTTCAGAAAAAAGAAAGTTCTTCTAATCACTTCTAAAAGAAAACCCAGCAATTTTAAGACATGAAAAAAGAATATTTCCCTAAAACAGTTGTCTCACAGAAGGTATGTTGAAAACATCACCTCCTGATTTGGGTGATTGTAGGCTCTTAATCTGGTCTTATTTATCATGGTTGCTTATTTAACCTGAAAACTAAAATGTAACAAAGCTTTGAGAGAAAAGGTAATAAAGAGGCATATCTCTGATTCTGACACTGTGGGTGTGCACACAAGTGTGGGCTTTGTCTTTCCCCTCCCTTCTTTCGCTTCCTTCCTGCCCCCATCCTCCCTTTACACTTGCTCTGTCCTTTTTGTCCCTTCCTCTTTTACCCCTCTTTCCCTTTAGCCATTTACAGCAATACATTGTACACATCATAAGGGATTGGATACAGTTTTATAACCATTTAAGATCTTGATAACTTTGGTTTAGCGGTGATAATCTAAGTTTCACCTTCTCCAGATTAGTCACAAAAGAGCCTCTCTTCCAATGTCCTTCCACTGCACAGGGAGAAAGCCTGTGGGCGTAGATGGCCTCACAGTGCAGGGAGTGTCAGAGCACCAAAGTTACTCATTCCAGAACATGTTTTGACTGAAGCTTAATTCATTCTCTAAAGGAATTTAAAATAGATTCTTTACCTATAACGTGTATTTGACAACACTTTGAATTTTAATGTGAACCTGTGCAATGTAGACACAACTAAATCTGGAAGCATATTAATGTCACTGATAGCGCATTTTATTTATAGGATCTACCGTCTCCCCAGTTCGCAGTCAGAAGCCCATACACAGTAATTAAGCCATTATAAAGGCACAATAGGATATAACATAATAGAACCATCCCGCTGTCAAGGCACACAGAGTGGGGAAGTCAAGGGAACACAAAGGAACACAATGCTTCCAATTTAGTCCTGCTGTGGAAATGTCACAAACCAGTACCCTCCAAAGGATAAGTAGGGGAGAAAAGTAATTTCTACAGACAACTGGGGCATTGAGACTTAATTTTTAGAAAATAGCAAACCAGCCAGCAAACCAATCAATCAATCAACCAACATCAATCTTGAGTGAGAGGCAATAAATACGAGGTGCAGTTTTTGTACTCAAGGGGTTTACAATCGTGCTAGAAAACAGGATTAGAACAAAAGTACAGTATAACAATAGTACTCGAGATAGCACAAGAAGTGTGAGATTAAGCAACTAATACAGAAAACACATGCTTCAAAAGCAAAGGCACACCAACTTACTATGCTCCAGGAATGCCAGAATTGTCTTGTTGTAAAGAAGTAGGAATTAAACTGGTCCTGAAAGGAAATGTAAAATTTAGATAGCAACAGAGAAAAAGAAAATGGAATTAAAGTAAAAAATTAGGAAGCCAGATGGGCAAGAAAACATCTACATGCAAATATTTTGTGCAGTGGCTTCCAAAGCAAATATTAGACATTAAGTTATTAGTATATTGTTTTTCTTTTCAATCGAAGGTTTCTGATAATATGTATTTAAAAACAAAATTACATAATAGCATTTATAATATAAAAGAAATTTATATGTATCAGGGAAGAAATCCTGCAAGGAAATATGTCAACCATTTTAATAATTCTTAATGATTGTGAAGAATATGGCAATTTATCCTCTTTGAAATTTTCTGTTCGGTATCCTAATGTAAATAATAAGACCTATACAAAGAATCAAAAACAAAAAGAAACAAAAGATTTAAAGTACATGCTTTAATGGCATTTGTATATAAATTTTTGCACACTGCCATTATTTCATCTAAAAAGTAATGGGAAGAGTGTGGTAAAAGAATTATTCCATGCTCCTGCAGTGCCAGCCCTGCCTCGAGGGCACACTGAGCTGAAGATTGAAACTGGGTGTGGTGCCGTGTGCCTGTAATCCCAGCTCTTGGGAGGCTGTAAGCAGGTAGATCACTATGAGTCTGATATAGTAGTAAGACCCTGAACACCCTGTAGACCCTTCCCTAAAATTTCCCCCGCAAAAAAAAAGAATTATTTTACACTATGTGCTCAATTGTGCTTCTGAGGAATTTATATGCTGAAGTCCTACCCACAAACATGACTTTACCTGAAGTCTTTGATGAACTAATGAAGGTACAACAGGTCACAAGAGTGGGCGCTTAATACATCAGGCCTGGTGGCTTGATAAGAAGAGAAGGAGACACCAAAGATGTGATACATAGAAGACAACAGTGGGCTGAGAGAGAGGCCTCAGGAGAAAGCAAACTTGCTAACATTTGACCTTGGACATCCAGCCTGTGGAATGCTGAGAAAGCATCTTCAGTTAAGCAGACAAAGATTGACTCTATAGAACTTGCAATACGAGGGAAAGATTATTTTCCCATAAACTTTTAAAATATAAAATGAGCAAAAGATAAATTAGGATGTTTACTCACCAGAAACAATTTTCCATAGCATCTATGTGTTCTGTTCTTGTCTTCCTTTTCCTGAGCACAACCAGAAAATTTGCCTTGGACTGAAGATTGAAGGAGCTGCAGAGTGTTCCAGGATACTGGGGGGATGGCCTCTGCAGGGACAGTGGACCAAAGGTCATTATGCCTGTGGTCACTGATGATCACCTGGAAGGAAAATGCAGGAAATTATCCCATCTGTTCCTCTTCCCGGTTATATGCTCTGCCCATATCTTCCTCCTCTCAGCTTCCAGGCCTGCTGCTGATGTATGGGTCTTTCCCACAAGCCCTGGGAACTGCCCATTATTGAGGACAACTGCCTCACTGAGGACCTCCTTGTAGCTGGGGGAATCTTCCATCTAGTGATTGACTGGTCAGAAGATGTGTAAAAAAGTGTACTTCAGGTCCCATCTAGGGTCATTTCTGATGGGCCAGCCCAGTATCAGATCTCCATGGACAGGAACTGACACCAGTGTTCAATCTACAATTTTAACCTCAGACAAGTTCTGTTTCTTTTTCTTCTCCCATAGGCATTATTCCTGAGATGGCACCTGAGTAAATTTCCTATTTGTTAATCTTTGTTCAGAGTTTCTAGGGAACCAAACTATAGAAATTCTCAATTTATCTGCACCACCTATTTCTGCCAAAAAACAAACAAAAATCACCAATTGCTTACTCAAGGCAATTATCTATCCACCAAAGATTAGTTAACCTTTTTTAAAGCATCTGTGTGCCATTTTAAGACTTATGGTTAAAAAGAGCAGTTTTTAACAATCTAATTTGAAAGTACCCTTGATTTCTGAGATGAAATAATGAGGATTTTTAGCTCTCATTCTCTTTTCTACCAAGTAGCTTTATCCTAATTGAGACAGAGGAGTTTGAAACAGGAGCCTGCGTAAGGCCTCCTCAACTTACTTGCTGTGTCTTAGGACCTTATGATATAAGATGTCAGCTGAGGAGAGCACTTTTGACATGATTTGACTCTAGAAAGACTGAGGGATTGTAATAGGTGCTACCCTTGGATAACTAGCAGCAGCTGCTCAAGAGCTGCCATGAGTAGGGCTCAATGGAAAGTATGCTGTGGTTGGCTCTGGGTGTCAGGCAGCGCGAGGAGTGGGGGCTGATGGCTGTCACCCCATCAGTGTCCTTGATAGTACTATTTGCTCTTTTCACTGGAGATGAAACTGATCCATGGTGAGATTTACTGAAAGTCATATGGCCAGTTAGAGGAGTTTCAGCTATAACCAGAACATCCTAGAGAGCAGTCCAGGTGCCTCCGTCCCATGGATGCAATGATTTATCTCGTGCAAACCTTCTCTATCAGCTGCCATGGTTGCCTGAGCACATAAATCCCCAGTCAGATCCAAGATCCCTCCTCCTTCCTGACCTGTGAACATGATTCCTTGGGTCTAATTTTTATAGCCAGTTTCCTTTGTATTTTTTATGGTTAAGTCCCCAAAAGTTGTAGCACTTGCTGGGAAGTAAACTTGGGACCAGTTTAATCTACTGTCTGTGGCCTGCCTCCACCTCATTCATTACTCATTAAAAATGTTTAAGGCTCTTACCATGAGGGATATTGAAATTCCTACCTAAAAAGCCCACAGATACCTTTGAGCAGTGATTGAAATGTGAAAAAAGGCCCATTCTGCCTTGAAGTGGACATTGTTTTTTTCTCTTTATTGTTTTTCCTGCTGATGGCATCCTGTCCTTTGTTAGGTACCACTTCCTCCCATTTCTACAAGGTTCTGTTGGAGCTGTCAGTCATATCAGTCCATACCAGTCCATGTCAGCCCCTTCCCTGGGGACACAGGTGCACATGTGACCAAAGCCTGCCTGTGGTCATCTATACAATGCTCCCTCCTGGTGATGCTCCAGCCCCAGAACCTGTGAAAACATGTTAAATATATCCATGTTAATTTACATATAAGTATGACATTTACACACAGCACCATTATATGGCAAGAGAGACGTCGCTGGTGGCATTAGACTGTAGACTTCCCAGTAAGGGTTTTGTCTGGGATTATTTATGTGGGCTCAACATAGGTGTGTGGCTGTGAAAAGTGAAAGAGGAAGCAAGATGATTGGAGAAACACAGTTCCAGGAAAGAGAAACAGGAGACATTTAAGCCATGAGGAAGATTTTGACCCACCATTAGTGGCTTTAAAGATAGAGAAAAGGGTTGTAAACCACAGCCTGTGGGTGCTTTAAAAACTGGGAATGGCCCACAGAAGACCACCAGCAAGAAAATGGAGATCTTCATCAGATATGCGCAAAGGGCTGTATTCTGTCAACAGGCGAAAGAAACCAGCAAATTCTCCACAGAGCCTATGGAAAGACAGGCTGCCTTTCAGTAATTAGATTTGACTTAGTGACACCTTCGTGAATATTTGACCTTTAGAACCACACAATAAGAAATGTGTGCTGCTTTAAGCCACCACACAGAGCATGATTTGTCAGAGTAGCAATAGAAATGAAAGTGCCGGCCAAATTTTCTGTGAGAGTGGCAGGCTGGGAATGGGCATATGACTGCAGCAGAGCCAAGAGGAGTCCTTCCCCTGAGGAAGCGATGCCTGTGGTTGGAGTGTTACCAGGGTGTGCGGCCCAGGGTGGCTGAAGACACAGTGCTGCCAAGTGCAGCAACCGTTAAGACGGGACAACGTAGGTGGATGCCATCACAGAATCCCCACAGGCCTTGAAAGGATTCTCAGCAGCTGCACTCAAGGCTTCTCCACCTATCCTTCCCCTTCCTGGTTACCTGAGCCAATTAACTTCTTCTTTGGCTCAAAGTCTCACTTGGTGTTCTGCTACTTGACCAATGCCATTTGCTGTCAGCCCCCTGAGAGCACCAATCCTTGGCTTCCATGCTTAAATCACCTCTTGGGTTGGGATACCTTCTCCAGAAAGAAATTGATAAGTGCCTGGATCCCCCTGAGAAGGGTGGTATGTAGGCGAAACAATAGTATAGGAAATAACCTGGCTGCCACTGAGTGATGACAGAACTCCAGGGAAATGTTACACACAACTGGGGGGTTCTGATGGAGGAAGGGGTGGGAAAAGCTCTGGATCAGGGAGGAAACAGACCAGGAAGGGTGGGTGGAGGGCAGGATGTGGAGTAAATAGGTGAGCGCAGTGGAATCAAATCATATCAACCTAGACACAGAGAGAATGGAAGGTGTTACAGAGGATAGAAGAGATGGAGCCTTTTGACTCTGCTGATTGCCTCTCCATTCAAGCAACATGTTTAGCCATCCACGGCTCTTGTGATAATATGTTCCAGTCAGTTCCAGTTGCAGATTGCTAGGAGAAGACCTTGACCTGAAGGGAGGCACCTGTTCCTGGCTGTGCCCCCAGAGCTTCCAATGCTGTCCCCATCGAGTTCCTCTCCCTCCCCCTGGGTTAAGCAGCCCAAGCAGGGTGCCAAAGCACATGGACAATATGCCCACAGCTCTCTGGAATGTCACAAGGTAGAAAAGGAGAGGCACAGCACAACGACCCTGAACAGTCTCCTTGTGCCCACAGCTCGTTGTTGGAATTTGAATTTCTGCCAAGTCTTCATACTTCTTGGTTGTCAGCAGTTTAGTTTGAGACAATAGAGAAAACAGTCCTTTTGGCCCGTACCTAAAACTTTAGCAGAGAAAAGAACAGTGTCAGAAGCTGAACTCGAATAGTCTCTTTACCTTATTTGCCCTGACCCTGGGTTGCACTGCTCTAGCAGGGAATCTAGAATGCAGGGCTTGGGAGCTCTGTGTTTATGAGAAGGGGCTCAGGCTTACACATTCTCTGAGTCATGGTCTCTGGAGCTGGTTATTTAGTAGGGACGTGGGAGGAAGCATTTTACCAGCTTGAGAACCCCCTTCTTGAATTCAACATTTTAAGCAAACGTGGAAACTCAGATCTTTCAGTTTTGAGAATTTATTTTTTCTCTTGGAAAACGTCTGGATCTTTTTTTTTTTTCCCTTTCCCTGTAAAATGGGAAATAAAAGCCTAAGAGTAAAGATGACAGGTTTACTTGGACATGAAATCACTGTTGGACAAATGTTTTTTGCTGAGTTAAGTGTCAAAAAAGGTCTGCAATTTGCAGAATAAATTTTCCTGAAATTACTCAGGGGTGGGTAATTGAGAGCAAACTGCCTGAGCTGTTTAGCTGTGGCAGCGTGGCCCCTTCTGGGAACTCTGGTACCTCCTCCCCAGCCAGAGCTCCTGGGGAAGGTTGTTTGTCTTGAGCACCAGGGTCTGATCTAACTGCTCACAACTCTAGGTGCTGGTGTCGCTGAAATGCCCCTGTTTTGGAGCACCCACGAGGGTAGCTTGTAAACTCTTATGTGTCCCTTCATTGTTTTTGAGTGACTCTGAGGGAAACTTGTGAAGAGTTCAAGTCCTGCGCAGCTTTGAGAGGAGGGAGGTTGAATCCTCCCTATTTAGCAAGGATGATAGATGGCTTCTTGATGCATCATGGGCTGCTTGTCACTGGAGGCGTCACACCCGAGCAGAGAGCTCTCTGGCTTTGTCCACTCGTATCTGTGAGGTTTGAGCCCACAACTGCCTGACTACTTGCTCTCTCAGTGGTTTGGAACAGGAGCCTTTTTCCTGTAAGTCTCAGCCAGAAAGAAGCCCAGAGAAGTCCAAGAAATATTACCTCAGCAGAGAAAATGGCTTTTTTTTTTTTCAGATAGTGTAGGCAGTAAGAGCTCCCTGGAGGAGCTTGCTTAGGCTTTGATGCCTCCTCTTCTTGGTCCAACAGCAGCCCATACCCCCCAGTGTGGAAAAAAGGCAGTTCCAGGTCACAGCACGAGACTTCCTCACACAGGGCCTGGTGACACCGGCTGACCTGCTGCTCCTTGCCTTGTGGTCTTCTCTGTGAGAGCAAGAACTGGACTCACTGTGGGCCCATCGCAAGGGGAGTTTTCTGTTCCTGGTGTTCTGAAGTGGAAACGCCGTGGGGAAGTTCCATTCCTCTGATATCAGTTGGTCTGTGAAGAGGCAAAAGCTCCCCGGTGGATAATCTTTCCCCAGCTTCTCCCACTGAAGTGGAAATGATGTCTGAGAGCAGAAAGAGCTAGTCAGTGAATTCCTTCTTTGAACTTCTCTGACTGAGAAGTGGTTCTGAGACTTTGAAAATCTTCAAAGATCCCAGCCCATGAAATCAATAGTTCTTTAATTTTTTTTTTTTTAAGTTGCCAGGGTTAAGGCAAGAATGCTGCCCAGGAAGGAGCAGAAAAGTGTGTCAAGTTGCATGGCCAGGTTCTAAGATGGTTACCGAGATAGGAAAGCTACAGTTTGTCCTTGTCCTTTAGGAAGCCTCTAGGAGTGAATAAGAAGAAAGGTTGGCCTCTATGGAAAGCTGCTGGGGTCCAGCTGGGGAAGGAAGGCAGGGAAGAAGGGACAAGGCTGTCGCAATGGTGCGAACTATGTCCCATGCTTGTGCATATCTTGGCTGGTATTTATGAAGAAATGATAGTAATACTAAAGACATACACTATTTATTAAGCACTCACTAGTTATTAAGTATAATGAGCCTACATAATGAGTCATTAAGTATAATGAGCAGCGTTGCTCATCTCGTTTAACCCCCGTAATTCTATGAGATTTATAGAATTATTTACATTCACTTCCAGATGAGAGAAACCAAGCCTCGGAGTGTTCAGGCAGCTTCTCCAGGGCTCCTCACCTAGTTGGTGCAGGAACTAGGAGATAGGATTCCATGTCTCTCTGGCCTCCACAGCTTCCCTCTGAATCATCTACCCCCACCCCTAAATATTTCTTTTGCCATTTGTTACTGAGAACTGGAGAGGAGTCCTGGAGCTCTGGGTGCTCCAGGGTCTGCCAGGACCCAGACACTCTCAGTGCCTCTCATCTGCTGAGCCTAGGCTCAAGGCATGAGACCCCGATCAGCTGCCAGCTGCATAGCTTGGCTGTGCTGTGAGATCTGTGCAGCATTTCTCTTCCAGCCAGGCTGGGACCTTTATTCACTTGCCTTATCACCTTTTAAATGGACAACAGGAGACAAAACTGAGAGAAGAGGAAAACTGTGCATTGAAGGGAAGGAAACACATCAGCCTTGAGACAGCGGAGCCCTGAGAAGGGGAAGGAAGCCTGCAGTCTGTGTGCTCATGCCTGGGATGAGAAGCTGAAGGAGCTGGAGGCAGCTCAAGCAGCCCCGGGTGCACTACCAAAGAGGAGTGGAGGCCAATGCCTCTTGCATGTGGAGGGGCAGTTGTATTGTCAGCCTGAGCCGGATGCCAGCCAAGTCTGCAGCATCCAGGGGGCAAACAGTTGAATCACACACACTGGTGAGATGTCACTGAGCTGCAGTGGAGCAGTCCCAGGCTGCAACACTGGATCCCCCATCCCTGATACTCTCCATCCTTGTTCAGGGCTGCACTAGAAGTATTGCTTCTTGGAAGAAAGTTCCAGCAATAGCATTCTGTGTATTGAAGCTGCTAGAGAATCATTTATGAGCCAGCCCACCACCACAGGTAGTGAGGGGTGGGCAGTGGTGGGCCATTCTGTGTTACCAGAGAGGATGCCAGGGGAGGGAGAGTCCAAGAGCTCCCAGCTGGTCCTGCTAAGGGTACTCACTTTAACTCAAGGAGGCAGGAGTGGCAGGTGGCTGTTGCTTTCTGCCAGCGGGCCCTGCATGCATTTTCTTCAGCTTTCGGGCACATTGTGTTTTCATGATGCACACTCAGGCTGTGTGCGATCCACCAGTGTTTGGGTGCCTGTTTCTTCCCAGTGAAGAAGGGGCTTAAAATCAGCAATGGGCTTTGCACATAGTTGTCACAGGTGCACAAAGGATGCTCCTCACATGTACAGGTAGCGATACTTCTGCAAACTTGGCATGGTGGTGCGTACTTGCTTGCAGTACTAGAGCACCGGGAGGCTGAAGTAGGAGGATGGCAAGGTCAAGCCCAGTCTGTGCCATGTAGGGAAACACTTTCAAGAAACAATACCAAGAATAAAAACAAACAAGACTTTTCAGTGACAAGAATCAAAGAAAATCTGTCATCATGGTTGGAGAATTGAGGAAACTAATGCAGCCATAATCTCATCTGCTAGCTGGCCAATTATTATTAGGTTTATGTAATAATATCTAGTCTCAGGCATTTCTTTACATAGGTGGTTCAGGTTCACTGTCACTGCTGAGTCCTTAATGCATGCCAGCTCCAGAGGATGCTGGGAAACTTTATGAAGGTTTGGGATTGGCAGTTTAAGAAACGGTAAATGGCTTAAATATGACTTTAAACAGTAAAAGCAAATGTTATAGTGTATAATGAAGTATCTCCAAAATGCTTCAGATTTTTACAACATGGAATGTTTGTGTATACATTATATCTTGAAAATGAGAAACTAATCTAAATCTTCATTTCTGTTACATGTACACCATATCTATGAATATATGTATATAAATAACATTTTCTTTATCCATTCATCAATATTAAGATAATTTCATGCCATATTTTTGGCATGCTTGTATTGTGAATATGATGTTTTACTTGCGAGCAGGTGTGAAACTTTTCACTTCCGGGATAATATTGGCCCTCAAAATTTTTAGATCTTGGAGCATTTCAGGTTTTCATATTAGAGATTCTTGGTCTTTAGAATGAGCAAGTGAGCATGAACCCAATTTTATGAAGGTCAAAGTGAGGCTTAAAGGATTGTGTAAGCAGCTGCTACGTGAATGGAATAAGCAGATTAGAGGCGAGAACTTCTGTGCTTAGCGCTCCATCAGGAGACACCCGAAAACCAGATGAGCCAGAGAGAGTGGAGGGACAGGAGAGTGGGGTTCTTCCCATGTGGAACTGAGGGAACTTTATGGAGATGGGGTGAGAGGCAGACAAAAGTGGGTTTTGTTGACTATTTTTCTCCAGCAATTTCCAGAAACTAGATTGGTGGCTTTTAGGCCATGTTGCAACACATTTTCTTTTATAATTTCTGGGTGATGATGGAGTTGGCAGGATGACTGTTGTGCCACACTGCCTGAGTTCCCTGGGTCCTAGGCATGGTGCTGAGCTCTTCCCACATGGCATCTTCTTCAAGTTTCACAGTCTTTCATTCATTCATTCATTCATTCATTCAGTTTATGTATTTAGTTCAGACCCTATGGGGTCTCACTGCACAGATCAGACTCATAGTGATGCTCCTGTTTTCAGCCTCCCAAGCACTGTGATTACAGGCATGCCACCAGGCCGGCCCAGTCTCAGTTGCCATCTCAGAGTGCTCCGGGATTGGGGCTGGTAGGGCATAAGGATTGAAAATTTCACATTCTTTTATGTGATAAGTTCTACTATTATGCTTTTTTTGAATACAGAAATAAGTGAAGTGCAAAGAGAAAAGTTATCCAGAATTGAGTATCTTTTACTACACTAGCACCCACATGGCTAAACATCTTCCAAAATAAGGAATTTACAAAGACACAAACAGCAACTCCTCCATTTTATTTGAGTCCATTAAAATGAACATTACTGTGCACTCTTATTTTAGTCAGCTTTCTGCCACTGTAGCAAAATAGCTGAGATAATACTTCACAAAAGGAAAAGGGTAATTTTGGCTCACAGCTGTGGAAATTTCACCCCTTTATTGGTTCCATGGAGTTTAGTCCTGCAATGAGGCAGAACATCACAGTGGGATTGTGTGGGAGAGGACCCGCTTCCCTCATGGCATCCAATAAGCAAGGAGGGAGAGGGGGTGGGGCCTCACTGTCCCCTGGGGAATGCACCTCCAGTGACCCAACTTCCACAAGCTCCCACTTCCTAATGGTTCTGCCACCTCCTGTAGTGCTCTGTGACAAGGATGGATCTTGTAACTCATAAGCCTTCGGGTCACATCTTCACACCAGGCATCTAGTCTCCCTCCCTTTGCATGCTTTTGTAAAAAGTTTAACAATTTGGTAGGCAATTCTTTTAAAGACATTGCACAATCCCTTGACCTTCCCCAACTGAGTTTGCAGGCCGTGTGACCTTTTATCGCGGTATGTTTTGCTGTCAGGTGCTGACACTGTGCTTCCAAGAGTCTGGGTGTCGAGCTGAGCACAGCCCTTTGTGCTCAGGCTCTCTTGGTTTTTCACCTTGTTCTGCCGATGATCTTGCCTCCTACCCCTTTCCACTCCTCTGAAACCTACTGCCACCAGGTCCTTAGCCTAATGTGGCTTTCTCTCCTGTCTGCTTTTATTTTCATTTCCTTCCTTCCCTGTCACTTCAGTTTGTCCCACAAGGCACACAGGTGTCATCTTGGAAGGATTTTGTGACCTGCCATGTGTTGAGTAGCAGATACCCAGGGCTCCGCTCCTGTGGTCCTGTTTGGCCTTCACTGCAGAGTCAGCACATCTGCCTCAGTTACTTTGCTTATTGCTGACACTCAAAGTAAAAGGAGGACAAGCCTATTGTAGCTCACAGGTGGTAGGGGTCTCAGTTCCTGGCTGGCAGCATTTCAGAGGGCACTGAGGAAGAGAGACAGTCCATGCCAAGGCAGGGCAGGTAAAGGCAGCAAGCTGCAAGCACAGCGGCTCTGCTTTTGTCCCTTCTTTTCTGCCCTGGGGAACCCTAACTCCTACCATCTCACCAGGAATCAGTCTAGGCAGCACATCCTTAACCTCAGTGTCACCTCTGAAAAGCTCTACCTGTGACCTCATGAGGCTCTGGGGGACATGTAGGTACAACCACAACCGTGTCCTGTTCTGTTCCCAGCAGTCAGTGTGTGGTACCCATGTGGCCCCTCATTTCTGTGCCCACCGCTCCTGAGTGCACTGGCATCCAAGCCATCAACTGAGCAGGTGCTGGGCCATCTCCTTAGCAGCAGGAAATGCTGTTGGCCTTACCAGGGCCTTGGAAAGGACACTGCTCTCAGCCTTCCTCTTGACTAATTGGGACACAAACACTGTTTGTGTGGTTTCTGTGTTCTCACTAGAGTAGCGACAATCAGGAGAGCACTTCTGAGGGTGTGCCTGCTGGTGAGGAGCTTGGGCTCCAGAGACCCACACATTGACTTAGGGCTTTGGGATGAGTCCAGGACCTAGCTCACAGTGCTGCAAGGGACAAAGGCATCCTGTTCCATAAACAAGGATAGCAGTAGTAACAGCTCCAGTAGTAATAGTAGTAGTAGTAGTAGTAGTAGTAGTAACAACAACAATAATAAATGGCAGCTTACACCACACCAAGTGCTGCTATAAGCCACTTATGCAGATTTAACCTATCCTAGCATGGCCCTTCTCAGGTAGATGCTGTTTTGTTTTGTTTTTTTTTTTCCCTCTGTGGCTTGAGGAAACTAACAAAAGTTAGGCAGCTTGCCTGAGGGCTCAGGTCAAGGAATGGAAGACCAGGGGTCCATATCCAAGCTACTTACTTTCGTGTTTTGGATACCCCCACCCTGCTCAACACTGGGCAGGATGACTTCAGGCCCTCTCTCTGGCCCCCGCCCTTGTGCCTTGGTGGCTGCATTGTGCGCTGGTGGCTGCCTTTTCCTGCCTCCTGCTCTCTTCCCACCCCTCTCACCTCCTCATCCTCTCTTCTGCCCATGGCTCACTCCCTTCCAGTCTCCAGATGGCCTCTGTTTCTGCAGCCTGAGCTGCTCCAAGGCTGCCTCCAGGTGACAGAGCTTTGTGGGCTTGCTGCCAGCAGTGTGTTCCCTGTCCCCTGGCACGCGGGCCCTGAGCCCACAGTCTGCTGCAAGGCATGTGTCGCTACCTTGCCACCGATGAAGCCCATGTATCATAATTGTACTATTTTGCTGTTGAAAGCCAAATGATGAAGCTAATAGGGCTCATGCTGAGAACAGATGTTGCTGCTTCTGCCCAGATGCTGCACATGGCAAGGTTTCACTGGTGCCTTGTGTCAGCCAGACGCTTTTGTGCTTCCCTTTGAAGTGTTTCTGGTTGAAGGGTTCTTGGGCAGGTCTGAAAAATCATGCTGTCCTCACATCAAGCACCAGACACCAGTCTCAGGGAGGGGTGCAGTTGCCGTCCTTAGCAATTTATAATGTACTTGCTTTGTGAAGACCAAACCCCCTTCCTTTTGGGAACAAAACTGCCTTTGTTTGCATTTTATAATTAGGCATTCAGAGTTTTGCTTTTCTGGTTGTTTCCATCTCAAGATAATATGGCAGCTAACAATTCTTTTTTTTTTTTTTTTTCTTTATTTCTTCATCTCTCCTGACTTGGAATTTGTGGAAGGTTCCTCTCCCATTAAAGCATTTTAAGACTCTGAATATATTAGATCATTCATTCATTGAATATCTTCTATGGATAGGGTTTCCATCTTATGGGAGCCTGTGTTTTAGGCAGGGGAGACAGATAATGAAGAACTAAACTATCTGGCTTCAGGCTCAGGGGAGTGTTGCAGCAAATGAAAGAAAATGATAGAAGAGAGAAAAAAGGAAAGAGTAAAGAGGTGGCAGCTCAGTTGAGATGAAAGAACAGTGGTCAGGAAAGAGGGGTTGGCATGTGCAAAGGACCTGAGGCAAGAAGAGTGGGTGAGACACAGGCTCATGATAAAGTCCAGTGAGGCTGAGGACGTAAACATGGTAAAGGATGTAAGATGTAGTCAGAGGCGGCAAGAATCACATCTTATGAGACTCTCAAGCTGCCTTCTCTTTCACCCAAATAACTTTTATTTTTTATGTATTTAGTACAGGGTCACAGGGTTTCACTATACAGATCAGACTCATAATAATCCTCCTGTTTTCAGCCTCTCAAGCGCTGGGAGTAGAGGAGAGTACCACCATGCCCTGTCTCAGTCACTGTCTCACACCCTGGGAATGGGGCCTGCATGGTATACTGAGATTGAACCCCATCCCCCCAAATAATTTTTTAAAGGCAGTCAGCAAAGGATAATTAAACTAAGGACATTTCCCAGGAATTGCTTTTGAATTTTGATAGCCATTCTGTACACAGAATGGTGGATTCTTCTGGTTTTCCCTTCACCAGCTCTCTTTGAGTGTGCTTTGTCCTGTGTGGCATGCTAGAGGAGGACACCTTAGACTTCTCAACAGGGTTCATGGGTGTTTTCCTACAAACTGAAGTTATGCTAGACAATGGCCACAGCTGGCACTTCAAAGTATCACACAAGGGTATCAAACTGTGTGTACAAGGCACATAGATCAAATTGTTCAGCTTTATTTTATGGCAACACATGTACAGGCTCAGAGAAAAATGTGTATTTAATGGAGCTCACTGGAGTCAAGGGGTGTCTCCTGATCTGGGGTGACCACTAGTGCCTTCCCCTACCCCGGCAAAGGTGGCCCTCGTCTGTCCTGCTTAGGCCCAGCAGAGCCCATGTTTTGTCGTGGAGTGATGTGACACTGCTGGCAGCCATGGCTGGCCTGCACGGTCAGCTCACAGCATATGCTGCAGTCTCCTCACAGAGCCCTGAGAGCATGCCTAGCCTCTGAGGCCCTGCTCACAGGCCCAGTTTGGCTGATAAAATGGAGCCAACCATCTTCAAAGATGAGAGACGTTGTTAGTTTAGGCATTTATCCAACTGCATGCATGAGGAAAGGGAATCTAAGTGAAACTAGATCTATACATGCCCTGGAAACAATCAGCTGGATTTCTCTACCTTCAAGTTTCATAGCTGCAACGTAGCCAACCTCACACAGAAAAATGTTTGAAAAACATTGTGTCTTTATACACACATACATGTTTTCTTCTCAGTATTCCTTTGACATTATGGTGTAACAACTATTTACATAAAATTACACTGTACTAGGTACAAATAATCTATAGAGGATTTAAAGTATATGGGTGAGGGCTGGTGAGATGGCTCAGTGGTCTAAAGCACCTACTTGGAACAAGCTTAGCTAAAGCAC
>NDGM011251114.1:0-14388 GCA_002564305.1 Octomys mimax
AGCCCATAATAGCATTGGGTCTTCTGTTTAACTGGCAATGTCAGAAATTGTTGACCTGAGTGTTGTTTTAAAGTGATTGTCTTAGTCACTTTTGTACTGGGGGGACAAAATAATCAATGCCTACAATTGAAAGGAGGAGAGGTTTGTTTTGGCGCGTAGTTTCTGACCAGGCAGAAATGATATAGTGAAAGTGCATGACAGAGCGAAATGGAAAATGGTTCCACCCATGGCAGCCAGGGAGGAGAGAGGGAAAGGGCGAGTTGCTGCTGACAAGAATGTATCCTTCTATGTCATGCCCTCATGACACCCCCTTCCATCCAGACCCTCTCTCCTATCTGCACATTCAGTTATGAACTCATCAATAGTTACCATGGACTCATCAGTGGTTACTATGCCCCCACAATCCAATCCCCTTCTGAAAGCCCTACCTCTGAACACACAAGACTTTTAGGGGACATTTGTATCTAAACTGTAGCTGTTCTTTTCAGACAGATGTGCCCTATTCTCTAAAATAATTTATATACTTATTTTCTGTTCATTCACAAGATTCCTAGCACATCTGAGTATTCCCACTTATTCTATGCAGTCCCGACTTCCAAAATACAGAAGAATTGTAGATTTCACAAACAATTAAAGGAGTGGTAAAATATTCTTTTAAATTAGATTTTCCCCTAATTAAATTTTTCTGGGGTAACTAAGGGAAAAGAGAGTGAAAACACCATAGCAAACTGGATCATAACTCTTGACCCCTCCTGTTACATAGACAGCAGGACTCAGGTGCTTTGGAGGTCAGGGATTACAGACATGAGAGCTAAAATCCAACTTTGAGTGTGTATTATCCAGTCCCCAAACAACCTCAGTAGTCCTTGCCCCATTTGGCCAAGGTGGAGGCACAACATCAGTGCACAGAGGAGTTGGTCACACCCTTGAGACAGCATTTTGCAAATAGAAAGTGCAACAGAAAGTGTTCTTTCAACACTAATTTTAGGCCAGCTGCTTAGTTACATAGGCGGACTCATCTGAAAAGCTTCTGAAGATAGGACACAAGAGCCAGACACACAGCCCTGTTACAGACTGTCTTAGTCACTTTCCCATTGCTGGGACAAAATACCCAACATTCACAAGTGGAAGGAGGCATGGCTTATTTTGTTTATATTTTGCAGTGGGGTCAGTCCAAAGTCAGCTGGATCCATTACTGAAGTGACGTGGTAGAGGGCTCCAGTCAAGGATAGTGGCTCATTCAATGGCAGCCATGAGGCTGAGCAGGAGGGGAAGACCTAGGGGCAAGACATAGCCATCTAGGTCACACCCCAGAGAGCTGCCTCCAACCAGGCTCCACCTCCTAACTATGTTCAGTGATGGAACTGACCAGTGGATGAGTCCTCTGATGAGTTATAGCACCTCCATAAGCCAGTCACCTTCCCAAAGCTCTAACTTTGAATGTGTGAGACTTAGTGGGGGCATTTGAGTTTTAAACTGTAACATAGATGTTTCTTCATATCTGTAAAAAAATATATATATAATTAATTCTATTTCCCAGTTTCTATATTCTAACTCATTTTATTATCCATAGGTTTCTTAAGAGGTAAGACAGCTATGTGCTGTGTTTACCTGGCTCAGTATCTTAATATTTTTATGCTTCTTGCAGGCCCAAGTTAATGTTCCCTAATCCTTGCAATTTTCACTGTCAGGGCTGGTGAGCTAGCTCAGCAGACTAAGAACCTGCTTAAGCAAGCTCAGGGACCAGGATATGATTCCCAGCTCCACATACCATGCTCTCCCTGCCCCCAGGCACACTGAGTCTGGGCATGGTGGCACGTACCTGTAATCCCAGCACTGGGAAGGCTTAAAATAGGAGGATCACTACAAGCTGAGCTGCATAGTGACACCCTGTACAAAATACATAAATAAAAAAAGGTTTTACCATGAGCCAGTGCTAAGAGAACCTAAGGTCTGCTCCAAGAATAATAATTAGGAATGGCCTTAAATCATAGCCTCCAGTGTTCCAAGGTCACTTATGGGAATTATCATAATGGCTTCAGCTCTAGGCTTAGACATTGTTGTAAATCCAAGGTCACTTGGAAGTTTTACAAGAACCACAGAATATGAGAGCCTTGTCCAGGTGCTTTAGGACAGATGGAGAAGATGGTAGCAGGACAGTGACTTACCCATAATCACAAAATATAAATGTTACAAGGCTGGAAGTAGGCACACTCTTTTCTAGGCTACTTTCAGGGGTTGGACAGGGGTTTCTCTTTGTGAAGTCTTTAGACCATAGCCAAATAGATGGCCTGGGTTGGATCTTTGTATATAAGAAGTGTTTGTAAGGACTGGCTCACTGGTAGTCATCACAGGCCACAGAACATTATAGACTGGTGTTTTATAGACAACAGGGACTTGTTTCTCACAGTTCTGCAAGCCAAAATCTAAGCCACATTGCCAGGAGATACAATGCCTGGTGAGAGCCTGCTTCCTGGTCCCCATCTTCTCACTGTGTCCTCCCTTGGCAAAAGGAACTCTCACCCAAGTATCAACTAAATCAGACATGGGTGAGATCCAAAACTTAATTCATCCCGAGACAAACTCCTTTTCTAATTGTGAACCCATGACAGAGCTCTTTGGGGGGCTTTTGGAAGGGCACTAATCTCATCACTCTCCAAGACACTGCCTCCTAATGCCAGAACACTGAAAATCAGGACTTTAGTGGATGAATTTTGGGGGGAATAAAACAATGTGGCACTGGGCCCTCAGCTCCTGCAAGTCCGTATCTTTTTCACTAGCAGGTAACATATATCCATCATATTCTAGAAGTTGTAAAAGGTTTAGCTTGTTCTAGTATTAACTCTTATGTCCAAAATCCAAGGTCTTACCTAAGTGTCATCTAAATCAGACATGGGTGAGATTCAAAACGTAGTTCATTCTGAGGCAAATTCCTTTTCTGACTGTAAACCTGTGAAATCAAACAAGTTGCATGGTTCCAAAATATAGCAGTGGGACAGGCATAGGGTAGATACTTCCATTCCAAAAAGAAGAAAGAAAAAAGGTAGAAGATGTCCCAAGTAAGTCCAAACTATAAGCCAAATTTCATGGGTCCTAAGGCTCAAAATGATTCTTTTTGCATCAGTGTTCTTTTCCTCCAGGCTCACGAAGCTGTGGTTTTACTTCAGACCCCCTGGGGCAGTGGTCCCTTCTCCTGGACACAGAGTGCTATGCCACTGCTTTCCTACCTCTGCCAAAATATGAGTGGAATGCCCAGAGCTCTGCCCAGTAGCCCCACACCCACACCCACACCTCTAGGCAGCCCTGCTGCCACTGCTCTGAGTGAAGGCCATGTAGTCTGCAGAAATCAAGGTTATCACCATTCTTTCTGAAATCAAGGAGGTAGACCTGATGATCTCTGAATCTTCTTTTGGGTTATTCTTCCCTGTTTTGAAGAACAAGGCATGTTTCCAGCTGGGTAATTCTTTTGCCTTATCCTATAAAATCCAAATCTGGCAGCCTTCTTTTTTCCTTCCCATTTCCTTCCCCTTCAGTTCAAATCTTTCAGCTTTCCAGCTGCAGTGCCTGGTAAATTTGTGGGTCACCCTTACATTAACCTCACTGTTAAAAATTGTTTGGTCAACCTTTTCGCTCTCTTCAAACATGTTTTCTACCAAATCTTGAAGTTTTACTTCCTTTTTTGCTTAATAATTTTGTCCTTCAGTGATTTTTTGTTTTCTAATTTTACTCTTATCAGGAGGAAGCCACATCTTTAACATTTTGCTTAGAAATAACTTCAGTTAAATCGAGTTTGTTTCTTAACAGTTCTGTCTTCTGAAAATAATAGAACAGGGACTGAGTTCAACCGAAGTGCTTTGTCACCTGATAAAAAGAATCATCTTTCATTCAGTTTCTGATCCCTTGTTCCTCATTGCCGTTGAAGACCTCATTAGAACAGTCTTTACCATTCATATTTCCACCAACGATCCATTCCTAGTTCCTCAGGTATTTGCTATAAAGATGGGGCTTTGGCTGCAGCTCTCATCTTTTGCTTTCAGGGTCCTTGCCGGAATCACCCTTACTATTCCATTCAGTGATTCAGTAGAGGCCTTTGCTAACATGCATCTCAGAATTCTTCCTGTCTCTATCCATTCATTGTGGAGTTCCATAATTTTAGGTACAGTGGTGCCTCAATTCACAAACTTAATTCACCCCCAATGCTGAAAAAAAAAGTGGCCACATTTCTGCTTGTGCAAGAAAGATGGCTGTGATCACGATTGTCATTCTATTCAGAGTTCTTAAACAAAACTCAAATTTTGCCAAATGCTGAGTTTGCAAAACAAATTGCTTGCAAACAAAAGTATTCAAGAACTGAGACACCAATGTACAGTATTTGTCATATTAACATACTGCTATGAAACCTCTTTGTACCAATTTCTCTCTTAAATCTTATAGAAAACCTCTGAATCTCAGACTTGGTTAGATGCCCCCGACTACAGGGCTTTAGTGACACTCTGTAAATTGTGAACAGAACCATTGAAATTCATGTGATTAGCAGGTTCTTACCGTCAAAGTCTTGTTCCATTTATTTTCTGCCCCCAGTTTAGTAGTTAGCAAATATCAGTTGTAGAATAGAAGCTCCTCCTCTTCTCCTCAGTAATTTAGTTCCCCAAGCACTGATTGAGTACCTGGTATTTGCATGATGCCAGCTCTTTGCATAAAGCTGCAGGAGGCCTCATTACTTAGTAACCAAGGTGATCCCTTATTGCTGGTAAGAGTAGGTCTGTATATGAAACAGCCTGATCTTGAGATATGTCATGGAAAACCAAAAACCAACAAGAACTGCTGAGCACCAGCACCTTTCTAAGTACTCACTCAAACCTCCAAAGATAGAGACTGAGGTGATCTCAACATTGCTATGATGAAATGAGATACAGAGAAATTCATCTATGGTTGTACAGTTCCTGTTGCGATGCAGATCGTCAATGTGTGCCTGGAGGATCTGTGATCATAACTAGTGTGCAGTGATACCTACAGTGCAGTCACACAGCAGTGTCTTTGCAGTGTTACAGCTCCAAGACACCTGAAACTCAAACACCAAAGCATTGTAACCCTATGACTATTGCTGTGTGCTTCAGGGTCACCATTAAGATGTCCTCTAGGCCTCTGAGGTATGTGTGGTGCTAAGTTCTCCTTTACCAGATAATTCCACAATTATATGATGTTGAAACCCAGCAATCTTCTCCCTCCTCTTTCCCCCTTATACCTTGTTCTCTTCCTCTTCCCTTTTATTTGAATAGACTTTGTCTCTAGAGCAGTTTCAGTTTCACAGTAACATTTTTATCCTTTTAAGTTGCAACAATAAGAGGCACTTTCATTGCATATGGCTTGAAGATACAGAAAACGAAATATTAAATGAAGAATTTGTAGTCACATAAAAGAGAAGTTGATAAGGGAATTCTCATGAGGCATTTGTGAGATGATCCCTCTGGTTAATTCTAATAGTGTTTCCTCATCGGTCTGGTTCCCTGAACCACTTAAGAGTTCGTCATCAGAGCTGTCTGGTCTTGCCTGTTTCCTTGACCTAATCACATTACTGCTTTCCCTGCAAGGCATCCTATGATACCCTCAAGTTCTCCATGGCCTGATTTCCTAACCAAATTTGCCAGTGTTATCTATGTTAGGCCCCCAAGACACAACTGTCATAGGGTCAGAAAAGTATCTTGTGCCTCTCTCTCTCTTTTTTTCTCTCTCTCTCCCCCTCCTTTTCCTCCTCCTCCCTCTGACCCCCTCTCTCCTTCTCCTTCTTGCTCTCTCTGAACTTAGTCAGATGTCAGATTTACTCAGTGTTATCAATATTCCATCTGTATCATCTATATCAGACTTGTTTAAGATTTGAGATGGAGACGCTAGACCTCACTCAAGACCAGGTGAGAATGAAGTTAGGGATCAGCATTTCCCTTCACTTCAGAGGAACAAACTACAGGATGTAGGCACAACTGCGAACACACTCAGACACCTTATTTTTGATGACAGAGCCAGACATAGTCACTGGAAGAAAGTCTTTTTAATAAATGGTACTGGAAAAACTGGCTCTCCACTTGTCAAAGACTAAAACTAGACCCATATCTATCATCATGAACTAAGTTGAATTCAAAATGGATCAAAGATCTAAATATTAAAATAGAAACACAAAATTTACTGGAAGACAAATAAGTAGAAATCTCAAAGGTGTAAGTGTAGGCAGAGACTTCATGAACAGAATGTGGACTACAAGAGAAATACTACAAAGAATCAACAAATGGGATCTCACCTTATTAAAAACAAAACTTTAGCACAGCAAAAGAAATCACCAAGAGATGAAAAATGCAACCCACAGAGTAGGAAATAATTATAGCCAGTTGTACCTCAGATAAAGAACTTCTATCTAGAACATTTTAAGATTTGAAAATAATCAGATCTCCCAAATTCAAAGACCCAATACAAAAATGGGCATCTGAGATGAATACACACTTCTCAGGTAAAAAAAAATACAAATTGTAAATAAATAAATGAAAACATATTCAACATCATTGCTCACTCAAGAAATGCAAATTAAAACAACACTGAGATTCTATTTCAGCCCAGAAAGAATGATTATCATCAAGAAAGCAACTGCTTGGGGGACTGGGGAGAAAAGAACCCTTTTCCGCTGTTAGTGGGGGTGTATACTGATACAACCACTGTGGAAATTGGGGTGGAAATTCCTCAAAAACCTAGGATCATATGTCCCATTTAATTCAGCCTGCCCCCTCTGGGTATCTTCCTAGAAGGATTAAAAATGTCATACCATAGCAATATATGTGCACCCATGTTCATGGCAGTACAGTTTGTCATAACCAAATTTTGGAAACAACTCAAATGCCCATCATCCAAAGAACAGATAAAAAGATGTGTTTTATTTATATAATACTACTCAGACATAAAGAAGGATAAGCTGGAGGTGAGTGCTTACAACTGGAAACCATACTCATAAGTAAAATAAATCAGACTGTCTGTGTAAACATCATATTGTCTCACTTGTGTGAAAAATTGGATGAATATATAAGATCCAAAATGTACAATAGACATTGTGAATTGGGAAGAAACTCTTCAAAAGTTAAGACAAACTGTGGTGGGGGAAGGGAGAAAGGAAGAAAGAGAAAAAGAAAACAAATATTTCTACACTGGGTAGTCAAGATATTTATACAGTGAGTTTCTGTTCATTTGGTGTTTTACTTTTTCTTTTTGTTTTTGGTATTATCAGGGATCTGACTCAGGACCTTGTGCTTGCTAGGCAAGCACTTATTCCACTGAACTGTCTCCCTGGCTCTGTTAGATTGTTGAAAAGAAGTCTGTGCTAACATTGTTTGGACAAGATATGTCTCTTGTGGCTTGCAGTTTAGGTCAGTCTGTGCCTACTTGGGGATACCCAGTCAGGCACAGGGGACCATGGTTCGAGCCCCAGCTCCACATGTCTTACCAGACTTGCCCTTCAGGCAGCCTGAGACAGGCCAAAGGGAAAAAAAAAAGATATGCCTCTTATTTTGTACTGTGAACAGTAAAAAACAATAATATGCAATGTATTGATTATCGTAGCAGTCCTACTAGCCTGTTTTGAAGCTCTGTTTTATTGCTATTTTTACTTTTTCTCTCTAAAATTAAAAAATCTCTAAAAAAGAAAAAAAATACTTCCCTATACATAAGCATGTTATATTTTTACTTTCCATTAAGGACTTGTCAAATAGAGTCCAAAGTGAGAGAATAATATAACAAACTCCACCTGCTCAAAACTCAGTTTCCATAATTATCAATTCATGATCCAATGTTGTTTCATTTTTAATTTGAAGTAAATCCTAGACATATTACTTGTTTATTTCCACATGTATCTATAAAACTAACTGATTATAATAATTTTAATAGCAATCAGTCTATTTTTCTGTTTTAGACAAAAGTATTAATCTAGTGAAAGTAACTCATGTAATTGATCGCTAAAAATTATTATTCAAATTAATAGGACTATAATTTAAATGTAACAATGTTCTTCCATGGATATTTTCAGTTATACTGTATTATAAGCAAAGCATAAAAATAACAAATCCTCTGTAACTACAAACTCCAATTTAGATTTGTTTGTTCAGCTTTTGAAGTATTAAACACAACCTTTATTCAGTCATAAAAAATAAAAAAATACATCAATAAAAAATTTGAGCCTAGACACTATTAACAATAATTTACGATTCTAGATTTCCAGTTCAAATTTTTCCTGGTTCACATATGTTTCACTATATAGTGGTTTAGATTTTTTGTCTTTCTGAGATAGGGTCTCGCCATGCAGTTCAGGCTGGTCTTGAACTCATTTTGTTGCCCAGGCTTGTCTTCAACTTGCCGTGGTCCTCCTGCCTCAGCTTTCCAAGGTTTTAGAAGGTGGATCATATGACTGTTTCAAACTAGACTGGCTCTTTTTGGGCTCGGCTCCTGTGCTGGCACTTTGTTTCACAGATCTCTTGAGTTAAACACCACTTTTCCTCGGTATTTTATCTCCGGTCTGATTTACATATCCTACAATAATCCTCCAGTAACCTCCTATGATAGATGCTTGCAGTAATCTTTCTGACTTCTTATACCCATAAAAAGGACATTTGTAATTCTCGTACTTCACTGATAGCATATTGGGTGTGAAATTCTAAATTTAATATAGTATTATTTTCCTCAGAATCTTTTACACATTTCATTATTTACTATTTTTATGAGAAATCTGATGCCAGTATAGTCTAATTTCTTTCTGTTCTTCTCATGCTTTTTGCCTCTTAAATTTTATAGTTTTCTTTAATCTTGATGTATTGAAATTTTACAATAATGCATCTAAAGTACTAGCACAGTATTTTATTATAGGAGCTCAGTGAATCTCTATCAGTTTGTCTTCAGTTCTACAGAATTTTTTTTTCTTTTTGTGACTTCTACCTTTATTTTTTCCATCCTAATCTTGAAAACTTTAAACCACAGTTTTCCTGGATGGATGAATATCCTATGTCCCATATTTTTTGTTAGAGACCCTAAATCTCTAGTGTGGTTTTTACTGTGTTTTGGTTCATGTTCAGTCGAGTTCCTTGACTTTATTGAGTTTTTCTTTTGTTTCGGCAATCATGGTATTTTATTTCTGAATAAGATGAGATCTAAAGGGTGCCTGTTTCTGGTTACTTCTGCATTTATACTTCTTTTTCTTAGCTTCAATTGCATAAATCTCAGTACACAAATTAATTTACCTCTAGATTTCATTTGGCTCATGTCAAGGACCATTTATTCTGATGGCTTAGCTTGGTTAGCTTCTTTTGAGCTACCAATCTGTCCCATCTGTCTCATGACTCTCCCTGTCCTTTTGTGTGTTCTTCCTGGGCCCTTCAGGTTTAGGAGGCCAACTACGATTCCTCAATCCATATGGGGGCTGTGAGGGTTCATAGTTTTCACTCATTGGCCAACAGTACTCGGAGTTGCCACTTCAAGACAAGTAAAGTCCTTTAGGCTCACAGGTCTAGCTGGGATGTTGAACCCCAAGATATCACAAAGTGTTGAGTGTGGAGTACAGGGACATTGCTGTGGTGCATTATGTGCTGTGGCTAGGGCTTCATTGTAAGGCATTCACTTATGTTTTCCCTCTTGAAAAAAGTACACTACACCCCTTTGTTATGGTTTCATGTACTGCATACCCATCCCCCAAATCATCAGCACGTCTAGGGATCTGGATCAGAACTGGTGTGCTGTTAACTCTCTTAATTCCTAAACAATCATCTTATTATTCTCTTGACCCTAAGGCAGGAGGACTAATTATGCTGGTTTATTCTTTTAAAAAATTCTCATTATTTGTTATTACCATTGTGTTCAATTTGTCTTATAAAATGTACCATAAATGTCAGAGTAGATGTAGTGAACTCATATTCTTTAAGGATTAGTAATGAAACAAATAACCACATACCTTCTGTCAAACTTAAGAAATAATTTTTCTTTAAAACTGTTCTGTAATTGTGAGGTGATTTTACATCTCCCTTTGATGAGTTCAGAGGTCTGAGGTGGGGAGCATGCCCTAATTTTTTTCTGACAAAAGTGCAAATGTAGTATGAGTTTTTTTGTAACAGATCCAGATGATGACACTTAGTGATACTTGTGGCACTGTAAGCTACCATTGACTTTTCCTAGGAAGCCAAGCATTGCTTGATTCACTGTTAACTCACTACTTCATGTAGATATGAAAAACACACTCTGTTTTTCACAAAGATCTTGTAACAGCTAGTTACATGCACAAGAATCTGTAAGACTTTGACTGTACCAGTCCCCTGAGAGCTTATAGGTCACAACCTAAACAGTCATAATTCATGGTTGACAAAGTCAGTGGCTATATAGCTCTTCCAGTGAGCATCACCATTAATCAAGTGCCTTCTGTGTACTAGGAGCTGTTTGAGACTCTTGGCATGTAGTATTGATATACACATGCTCTCTGCTGTCAAGGTTCATCATAACTGGACTTATAAGCAAGATGGTTTTTGATTGTACGTGCCAGAAGTGAACTAAGAAACTACTAAAAGTTGTTCTTGAGCTGGATCAGGTCTCCTGCGGTTACTAGTAAAGGTTGACCAGCAATCAAACCACTTGGCATGTTGCTCATGTCAAGTTGAATCCTGCCATAGCATTTCCCATCTTTACACAGTGAATTACATGGTCATGCATCTGGGTCAACTTTTTTTTTTTTTTTGCCATGGAAGCAAATTCCTTCAAAATCTTAGTGACTTAAAACACCTGATATTTAGGTTTTGCCTGTGAATCAATGGTTCACTTGCATTTCTGCTCCAGAGCTAGGTCAGGACTTTGGGCCTGTGCACAAGTCTTTTTATGGGATTCAGACAGGCTGGAAGAGCATCTGTAATGTTTGTCTTCTGCACAAGGTGAGAGCCCATGAGCTCTCTTCCATTGGTGAGAGCAAGCCATGTGTCCAAGACCAACATCAGAAGGTTGGAGCCTATGCTAGCCCCCTAGTGTGGAGCACTGTGGCAGGAGAGAGTAACTAGTGAAAAATAATGTAGTTGTCACCTCACATTCCAAAGCCCCACTACCACCCTGAATGCCCCCCTCTAGCTTTGCTGGTGTTTTCCTAGCAGTCTCTGTGTGAGGACACAGTTGAAATAATTAACAGCTCCTAGGAAGGAGTTCTACTTTTGTTATAGAATATGTTAAGGGACTTCATTCTGCCATAGGCCCTGGTTTATTTTTGGATTTTTTTCCTTTGGTTTTTGAGACAGGGTCTCACTATGTAGTCAAGAGTGGCCTTGACCTTACTATGTTGTCCAGGCTGGCCTTGAATTTGCAGTATCCTGCTGACTTGGCCTTCTGTGTGCTGGGATTGCAGGTGTGCACCACTATGCCTGTCTAGGGGTAGAGATTGATAATCTATGACAACTTGAGTAACTGGAATGGTGTCTCTTCCTTGCTTAGGCCCCCATTATTATCACTTTTCACAGAAGTCTGCACCAGTGAATTTTCCACTCCACCATGTGAGCTGTCAGAGCCAGATGTTGGAGCTCTGTGAGGAATGCTTTTAGTGCCTTTTACTTTGCCCCCACTGACTGTTCTTCCCTTCCCGCTCTGTACTTAGGATTTTTTTTAATCTCAGTGCTTCTTCATTTGTCTGTGCTAAGTGCTCAGAGCTGATTGGCTTTTCCCAAAGCAGTTCCAGAAATTCCTTTCAATTACTGTTTAAGAGATAGATCAGAGTTACACAGAGTTACCCTTTCCTGGTTTCCATTGCTTGTCCCCTTTCACTGGATTTGAGGAAGCCAAAAGGACAAAGATTTGAGTTCAGTCACCCAGGTTGAAACTCATATCCTGCTGTCTTCAGCAACACACCATAATTTCACAGCAAGGGCAGAGGCTGACCTGGAAGCACAGGGGAGATGTGTTAGTTCCATCACTGGCAGGTGGCTGACTTTCTCTCAAGAGCAGTGTGCTTCATGACGAAACAGCATCACTTCCTGAGAATGATCAGGTGCCATCAGAGTCATGTTGAAAGCAGACAGATGGTAGTTGGTCAGCTTGACTCCATGGCTAAATGGCTTGCAGGAAGGTCCCATGCATGCCTCTGCAGGAATGCAACTTGTCACTGATCCCAGAATATTGATGTGGCCAGTTAATACCATGAGGACTTAATAACTACTTTCTGACTTTTATCCTTTACTAGCGCATGAATTGATGAAAGTATTTAGTGTTGTGCTTCCCACTATATTTCCCAAGCTAGTAGAGTACCTGGCACATAGTGGATCTTTAGAAAAAGTTGGGGGAAGCAATGCAGACATTAATGATAACCATAGAGGTGAAACTTTGGGACTCCTAAATAGAATGTAGCCCTGTAAGGATAGGTAGGGATGTTCTTTAAGATAAATAGTGTCAGGAATAAGTTCAGATTGATGTTTTAGATTCACTGGCCCTATGGTGGAGTGGTTGGGACCCTGAAAGAAGTTAGACTTTGAGTTGAAAGCTGGAAGAACAGACAGTCAGCACTTCATGCCCATAGGGCTGTGGTCCAAGTACAGATGGTCTCATTCCCTGCCCTTTGCTGTGCCCCCACCCTTGCCACCAGAGTATATGCTTGTTGATCTCAGGATGACCCCTGCATTGGTTTAAATGAAAGCTTTTTCTAGCTACCAAAGCTGTGCCACACATTGAGATACACAGTATTTAATGCCCTTTGAGAGCTGTCTGAAAGTGATGTCTGAACAGTTGATAGACAAGTGGCTCGGGTCTCTTACCCCCTTGGCGGGGTGGGGTGGGGGAGAACTCTGAGGCACATGGACCCTCCCCAGCAGCCTTAATGCCCAGGCCCTCCCTGTAGTAACTAGCTTAACAATGCATCATTTACGGGCTGTCTTCTCTGTACCACTTCCCCCACTTTGCGTAATTGTGTTTTCTTCACTTAAATGAACCTTTTTCTCTTGCGTATTTGTCTCAGTGTCTACTACTGGGGAATCTCAAACTATGGCAGTCTGCTCTGGGTCCTTAGGACTTGACCACTTAGTGGTGGGTATTCTTTTTGTTTTATTTTAATTTTTGTTCTTTTGGTACAGGGTCTCACTGTGCAGTACAGACTCACAGTGATCCTCCTGTCTCAGCCTCCCCTGCCCTAAGATTACAGGCATGCGCCACCACACCCAGTTTCAAGGCTGACATGGTATATCCTGGAACCCAGGGCTGGCATGGCATGCGGTACTAGAGATCAACCTCATGACTTTGCGCTTGCCAGGCAGGTACTTAGGCCACTCAGCTCTCTCCCCAGCCCAGTGGTGGGTATTCTTGAACCTGCAAAATCCACAAAAGATTTGGGCTTTATTTTACGTAGACCTTTAGAAGTTAATGGGAAAAGTAAAAAAAAAGACAAGCACTTCTAGTGTTTTTGTTTTGAGGAGTAATGACTTAATTTTGCCATTATATTACATAGCTTTCTGGGAAGACAGTGGGATTTTTAAAGACAGCTGAAAGTATGCTGTTCAGAGAATGTGTGTGCCTTGTGTTGCCTGGAGGATGGGGTCTCAGTGGACTTGCAGGGTCCCCCTAAGAATGCCTTGTTTCTTACTGTGCTAGGCTGCTTATTGCTTCTAAACATGTTCTACATGTTATGTCCCCTCTACGTTTGCTCACTGATGCTCTAGTTATATGTCAGTTGTCACTGTTACTGCCCCAGAATCTGCTTCCTGCAGCCAGCTCCTTGGGAATGAATGGGTGAGAGAGTCGTTCTGCCTGTGCCATGCAAAGGGAGGATGTGGGAGGCACAGTTACACTGACCTTTGACTTTTGCTTCCTTGCAGATATCTCAGTGAGCCTGCTGACCCTCGTGGTCACTGCCTGTGGTCTTGCCCTCTTTGGCGTGTCTCTCTTCGTATCTTGGAAACTCTGCTGGGTTCCGTGGCGAGAACGAGGCCTGTTCTCTGGTAGCAAAGACAACAACCAAGAGCCTCTTAACTACACGGACACAGAGACCAATGAGCAGGAGAACAGTGAAGATTTCATAGACCCACCCACGCCCTGCCCTGACTCCTCCATGAAGATTAGCCACACCTCCCCGGATATTCCCCTCTCCACCCAGCCAGGGGTCCAGGAGAACTGTGCTCATGGGGTCCGCGTGCAGCGCCAAGTCACAGAGCCAACCTCGTCGGCCCGGTCAGTAATGTCCCCTCCCTTTGTAAATGCAAGCCTAGGACCACCCTACTCCCCTTTTTGGTGTCAGTGAGTAATCAAGGAGCCAGTGACCTTTCAGATGTCTGTTCAATATTAGAAACCTGGATATGGGAAATTCATGAACTTGATTGGTTAGGCTCAATCAATGTTTCCCTTGAAAGCATTCAATAAACT